>CATIWF010072375.1:0-26097 GCA_949630135.1 Balakata baccata
ATTATTATTGTAAAATTTATAGATAGTAAATAGTAGAATATATTGTTATTTGAATCTTATAGATGAAATTTTTATAATTAAATGAGGATGTACTATAAATATTGGTTGATACTTGGAAAATGATAATAAAGATGAAAAATTTAATTTGAATTTAATTTATTGTTTAGGAATGACCTGTATTTTATTTTTCTGATTCTATTTATCTTTTAATTAATTTTTTTTTATCATCTTTAGAGGAATATACTCAACATTCAATCTTTTTTTATTTACAATTAAATTATCAAACATTTAATATGTTTAGTTTTATATGTGTTAATTTGTTTGAATTATTTGCTTTTAGTGTTATTGTTATTTATAAGTGCTTAGTGTGTGTTTTGATGTTTATAAGTAATGAGATGGAGTTTAAGTGATTTGTATTTGATTTTGGTGCTTTGATGGAAAAATATTGAGAAGAGCAACTACTTGCTGCTTGAGCGGTGTTTTCATCACGAAAGCAGTAACTTTTGAGTCATTCAATAAATTAGAATATGTCACTTGCTTGGCGGAAGTAGTGCTTGCACGTGGTGATGAAGTTCTAGTAGCGCTTGAGTGGTGATATTAGCTCTTACACACGGTAAAGACCAAGTTGTTCCATGCCAATATGTTGTAGGCGTAGTGATTTTCAAGTCAATTTGGTGGTGTTGTCTGCCGCGGGCACAGTGGCACTCGACCCTGTATAATTCCAAAGGCGGTTGAAGACTTGTTTTAACCAAATGAGACTCCAATCTTAGAGGATGTTTCTAATTAGTTAAGGATATATTTTTGGGGAGATTTTAAAGAGGAAAAAAATTACATTGAAGAGTTAAGTATTCAATTAGGTTTCTTTAGAAGTATATAACATTTTTTTTCGAACCTAGGGTTTTCTTCTTCATCTTCTTCTTTCTACAAACTTTTGAGATTTTGGTGGCTGAAAAGAATTTGGAAGCCACATCCTTTCTCTTTTTCAGTAGATTTTGCTCACTTGTAAAGACTTTTTCACCAGTGAAGATTGCAAGGATTAGAGATTTGAAGAGTAAAGAACTTTTACTCAATAGAATTCAAGCCTACAATTCTAAAGGGTTTTAGCTTCCTTTGATTTTTATTATTCTACTGAAAATATGTTTAGTTTAGGTTTAGCCATTAATTTGATTATAGTTATGGCCTTGCTTGACTAAATTTTTTGTTAGGTATTTAGTTACTATTTAGGATGTATGAATTTTTCCTTAGAAGAAATTTGATTTCTTCCAATATCGATTGTTCTTCTTTAATTCTTGAGTTGTATGTATGATTGACTACTATTCATTTAATTGATAATGAATATATTAAGGTTTTGTTATTAGATGATAGTCTTTAATTTAGCCTAAAAATTGGATTTGATGTTAATTGCATTATTAGCTTAGATAATTAATGACTAAGGTGAAAGAAATTTGATTTTATCGTGCTTAATGGAGTTGAGAAATGGATTACAAACTAAATATGCTAACTAAATACCTAAGTCTCATTGGTTTTCAATTCAATCTTAATTGCTTTTTTTTGTTCAATTGACTTTATTTACTTAGTTAAACTTTAAACTTGTAAAAATCGGAATTAGAATGTTGAGGAACATCATTTGTGTTAATTGATAATTAATATTAATTAAAAGTTTAAGTTAATGGTTCTTTGAGAAATCGAACTTGGAGTGACTTGTTATTCTATAATTAGCTCGTATACGTGTGAATTTATAATTTGGAACAACACATTAACAAACAGGATGAAGCTTCATTAGTACATGATTAAGAATCGACTGGTTCAGAGTGGACTTGTAGGCTGCTGCTTAGATTATGGAATGATGTGGCTTTTTCCGGCAGAAGAATAATGGATTGAGGCGTTTGGATTGTGCGACGACATCTTTTTTTTTTTTTTTACTGATTGAAGAGTAGATTGAAAGAGCTGAAACGACAATGTTTGTGTAGCCAAGGAAAGGACAATTATGTCTCCTGGATGAATAGTGGATTGATCTGTTTGAATTATGGGATGACGTTGCTTTTTTGTTGGCTGAAGATTGCACTGAAATCGCTTCAATAGTGACACGTTTTATATAGTAGATTAGAGGCATTGAATGATGACGTTTAGAAAGTGGGCTTGAAGTGTTATATTATAAAAAATTTATTTTTTATTTAATTTGTATTTATATACTTTAATAATATTTTATATTTTACTTTATATTTTTATTTTTATTAATAAAATTATCTAAAATAGTAATAAAATATTATTAAAAAATTCTTTATTGCTCCTAAATTTAAAAATATATATATAAATTTTAAAAAGTGAAATAAATAAATAAAAAAATATAAAGGCTATTAATAATATAAAATTATTAAATATAAATAAAATATGAAATATAAATGCTCTAACTAACTGTGCCAGGCTTTATTATATCTATAGATTATAGATTGCGATTGAAAGGAACTTTTAATCCAAAAAGGAAAATAAAATTAAAATGATTTTTGTTCTCTAAAACCAGTGGGCCTAAAATGAAGAGCCTATTTGGATCCTCATAAGAGTTTCCCGGGTTAAGCCTCGGTAACGACTACAAAGAGAGAAACGGCAGCGTTTACAATCTCTGGCGACGGCAATGGACAGTTTATTCTCCCTGGTTCTTCCTTTATCTTCCGGGTTTTAGGGTTTTAGCCATTTCTCTATTTCTTCTGCTATTTTCTCTGTTTCTTCTATTTTCTCTATATAAGAGATATGGATTCTATTGCTAAGCTTCATTGCTGTCAGTGTCACCAACCTCTTCACCTCTCCTTCAATCCTCACCGTCCATCCTTCTCCAAACCCTTGTTTTCCATCCCCTTTAGAACCTCACCTCCTCCTTTACCCACACTGTCATCGTCAAAATTTTGCTCCATTAGTGCACAATCGTCTCGCTCCCCACTCTGTAAAACGTCCCAAACCCCTCAACCCTCTCTCCTCAAATCCACCTGCATCACTCTCACTGCTGCTGCTGCTTTATTCTTCTTTCGTCTCCAGAATAAGCCTGCAATCGCCGCTCCGATCGTCGCGCCGCCTGCTGTAGAACCCATTAAGGAATCGTCCAAGGAAAATGTATCATTTGAAGAACAAGAAAGAGCTCTCGAGGAGCACTTGGCTCAAAATCCCGATGATGCTGAAGCTTTACGATCCCTCATGGAGGTGAGAATAAAAAACCGGAAGCTTCTAGAAGCAATCGAAGTCGTGGACCGTTTGATCGAGCTGGAGCCCAATGAGGAGGAATGGCCATTGCTGAAAGCTCAAATTTTTAGCTACAGTGGAGATTTTGAATCCGCGAGAAAGGGATTCGAGGTGATTCTTGAGAAAGACCCACTTCGCGTTGAGGCTTATCATGGCCTGGTGATGGCGCATTCCGAATCGGGGGAGTCACTGACTGAGGTGATGAAAAGAATTGAATCAGCCATGGATAAGTGCAAGAAGGAGAAGAAAAGGTCTGATCTGAGGGATTTTAAGTTGCTAATTGCGCAAATTAGGGTCATGGAGGAAAAATATTTTGATGCCTTGAAGGTTTATGAGGAGTTGGTGAAGGAGGAGCCAAGGGATTTTAGGCCTTATTTATGTCAGGGAATTATATACACTCTGTTGAGGAAGAAAGAAGAGGCAGAGAAAAAGTTTGAGCTGTTTAGGAAGCTTGTTCCGAAGAATCATCCATACAGAGAGTTTTTCCTTGATAATATGTTTGCAACAAAGTTTTTCTCGGAGAAAGTCCAGCGGGAGGGAGCAGGCTCCGCAAGCTAAGACAAATTGGGAATGAATATAGGTGAGGGGCAATAGCAAAGGGGTTTCTTTATATATATTCTTTTTAAATCTTTTCCCCCTTTTGGCTTTTCGTTTCCTGCAGTGTTCTTTAATTTTGGTTTTACTAATTTCCTTTGGATATTTTTCTTTGTTTAAAATTCACAAACCATGCTAGTTACAGTTGAAGTAGTTCTCAATGTCTTATGTTTTTTTGGGATGGCTATCTGTCTCTACTTAGTTTCTCAGGAGAGAGCAGTTTTGTATACATGGCTTTAATTTCAACTTTTGATCTCTATTTATGGTGCCACACTTTTTTTTTTTCAGGGTTGTGAGAATTTTGATTGGTTTCACTGTCTTCCTTGTTCTAAGTTGGACAGTAAATTACTGGCATAAAATGCATTTGCTTCTGTGATATTTGGTTAGATATATAGAAACCACCCACATTGGGTGCATTTTGAATGATGTTAAGTTGAAATAATAGAATGAATCACCTATTCCTCGTTGAGCTTGAGTTTGATCCCTTAGCCATATTGGGGTTGATATCAGCTTCACCTGTTCCTGATTCTTTGCTGCTATCCATCCCAATTCCGGTATTATTTATCAGAGGAACACTTCATTTCCTTTTCGCAATGATTTTCTTCAAGCTGCCTAATTGCAAGTTACTCTCTATAGCCTATCCCTTTGTCAAATTGATATCTTCACTTGCTATGGTCTAATCCCTCACAGTGAGTAGTGAAGAAGCTGAACATGCTGCTGCCGCCTTTATTTTATTTTATTTTTTTCACTTCAAGAAATTGATATCAATGATATGGCATCATTTGCCCAAGATGAAGATTTAAGAAGGCAGGAATAATTTTTACACCATTTATTGTTTATTCAGGTAAGATTTGTGGGGAAGCCTCATTATGTTAGCTTCATTTGGCAATTTTTATTTGTTGATTGGACACACAGCTGCAATCCTGGTAGAATTGGGGTTCAATTTGTGGTTTTTATCTGCTGCAATAGGAATGTTGAATCTATTACATTTGGCTTGGGAGGAAATTTTATTGTATTTAGAGGAATATTTGAAGAAGCATAGTATTTTGATTTATAATGTGGAAAGCTCTAGGAGTCTCAATTTGTTCAATATATCTAGATACAAGGTTCTGGAGTTCAAATTTGGCAGTTAGAAGAATTCTTTGGACGCGAACATGTATCTTTTATTCTTTGATAAATTTATAGTGTTACCTGGGAACAGATTCAGCAATTTCTGTAAATGCTTGACGAAGAGGAGATATGCCTTATACGTGTGATTTGGTTGAGCTGCCTGAATTCTCAGTAATTGGTCTTGATATCAAGGTTTATCACCATCTTTATACAGACTTTGGAACCTGGTGCAGTGCTACTGTTCCCGGGCAAGAAGTTGACAATCATGTTCTGTGAGGATGGATAAATCATAAGTATTTCTTCTGGGTGCTAAATGTTTCTGATTCTGTAACTGATCATATTTGGGCTTTATTTGGTTATATCTGGGCAAATCATAATTCTGTTGGGGGTTTCAGCTGAACCATAAAGGATTACTATTGTCTTTAATGAATAAGATGAGAAGATAAATGAAATCAGAGAATAAAATATCCTTTTTTTTTATGTGTGGACCTTAGAAAGGATTTGAAGCATTACAGAGGTAAAGAATAAAAATACAACAAATAAATAAAACAAAAAAGGGTGTAAAGAATTCATGTTATGGACCTCTGATAAGTTTTACAGAATGGGCACCGGCCTTCATGATGGGGTAGAATTGATTATTGCTGAATTCCTTATTTTCAGAAGAAACTAGTAAGTTGGACGAGTTAATGCCATATGTTTACTATCCATTCACTTGGGCTTGTTGGTCCCATTGTATGCATTCTGTAGTAGGCTTGTAGCTCATTGTCATCTTAGATATTAGTTATTGTTGACACAGAAACTACAGGAAAAGATTGAAACCTTACTTCTTGTTGGTCTTTCTTCTGCGTGGATGCTATATATTAAGTTTTTAGATTTTATCCTGTGATCTGCTGCTGAGTTTGTATACTGATTATTTCACTTTTAGGCACAAATAAGTCTATATACTGTAGAAATAGTGAATTTTTACCTTTCGTTTTGTGTCCACAACTTAGTAGAGTGATATGCCTTCACCTATTTCGCATACCAGGTTATATGGCAACATGCAGCATCGTAGTATATGGGTGACAAATTGGCATGTTGAGAGAGAGAATTTGCCTATCAAAATTGGAAATTGTTGGAGTGAGTAATTAATTATTGTGAGTTCTGGAATGCTCATTATTTGTGTTCATTCATGAAATAGGCACGGAAATAAGTAACACTGTTCAACATATTCTCAACTGTTAATTATTAATCACCATGGATTTTCAAATTTTAGCAGTCTGAAACTCTAAATATGTATAATTTGAATTTATGACTCTTTAGATTTAGGGACAAACCCCGTATCATTGAATTAAAACCTGCAAGCATTTCGACTATGTTTCTTTTTGGTATTACTAGTTTTTTATCAACGTGTCTTGCACGTAATTATTAGATACTGAACTTGTTATTAATCATTATTTGATTTTTATATTTTTTTTTGTTTTTCTATTAATTTGTTTTGTCTTGGTATAGTATTTTATTCACAGTGCATGTTTATTTCAAATTTTATCATATTATTAATTTATTCATTATTAAAAGTTATATATAAAATAGAGGTAGTAAGTATTTTACAGTCATTTTATCTGTTATCCATATTCTCACTTTTATATAATCGCGTAAAATAGAGGTAGTAAATATTTCACATTTATTTTGTCTACTTCTCTAAATTACTAATTGGTTCATTATTAAAAATCATGTAAAATAGATGTAGGAAGTATTTTCAGTCATTTTATTTGTCTCTCTTATTCCAATCATCCACATGATTTTTAATAATTAGATTCATTATTATTAATTAAATAATAACTAATTTTAATTATTATGTAATTAAATCACATTTAATTTGAATACTAATGATTAGTAATTATGTTTGATTCTTATATTTTATATAAAAGTAAATTATATATACTGTATTTTTTTCCCATTATGGTGAATTTATTTATTATATGCAAATTATCTTGTCTATTATAAATTTATTTATTTTTTAATATTAGTTATCTATTTTTTATATATTGAACTTCTAATTAATAAATTATTAATATTATTCACTAATAAATTGGATTAATAAATGACAAAATTAATTCAATTAACTAGTTCAATCAGGTTGACTAGTTTTTCATTAACGTGTCTTGCACATGATTATTAAATATTAGATTAGTTATTAATTACTATTTGGTTTTTATATTAGTTTTTTATTTGTTTTATTTGGAATATTAATTAACTAATTAATGATTGAACTAAATATAGAGTTATAACTAATATTTGGTATGGGGCACATATTTATTTCCAATATTAAGAATCATATATAAAATAGAGATAGTAAATATTTTATGATTATTTTGTCTGCCACCAATTCCTCACCCCCCACGCGCGCGCGCACACATACATATACGTGTATTTCACGTGATTATTAGATATTAGATTCATATTACAACTCATATAAAGATTATTATTTTGTCAATTACTAAAAGTTATATATAAAATAGAAACAATAAGTATTTTTTGGTCATTTTGCCAGTCTCTCCAAATTACTAATTTGTCTATCATTAAAAGTCATATATATAAAATAGAGATAGTAAGTATTTTACGGTTATTTTGCATATTCTTCTATTCCCAATCATCATTAAAATTTTTGTTAAAAAGTATTTGGTTCATTATTATAAAACGGTAAAAAGTAATTTATGTATTTTCATTAATTATATGAATTTAATTATTTTGCCACAAAAGAATTATCCATCCATTGTTGTGTAAATCCCGGACTTATATGCATAATTTTCATTTATAATTGACTATTCAATGTTTTTGTTTGATTTTTTTTAAATTACTGTTTTCTAATAAATGTTATCTCTAAAGCAAAATCCTTGTAATTAAGGCTAATAAGAGTTCTCAATTTTTTTAATTAAAATGTTTTACATAAATAGAATTTTGTGCTTTTATTTATGTTATTAAATAAATAATAACTATTATTTTTATATATAAAGCATAGTTACCTAATTGTAATAGAATTAGATTTCTAATTAATGAATTATTAATATTATTTACTAATAAATTAAATTATCAAATTACAAAATTAATTAAATTAACTAATATAATCGGACAGATTTTTTTATAAATTTATTTATCCCTCTATTCATATTTTTATATATAGTATAATATTATTGTAATTTGAAAAAAAAATAATTATAAATGAGTATAACTCGTAGCAATTCTTTCGACTAATATAAAAATAGAAAACATGTTTCATGATCAATATGGTTGACTTTGATGTTTAAGCAATTGAGATTTTGCTTTCTTTAATTAAATAAAAAGGAAAAATTATTTGCTTCCCGGAAGAGGGATCATCAATTATCTTGGCAACTCTCAATTTATTGACTAAAAAACAAAAGCAAATTTCAATTGTAGTTATGATTATTGAGTTGAAAAGTATAGTAGAAACTGTTGAAGAGTGGTGGGGCTAAGGTTGGGTTAATTTTACCAAATCGTCACTTAATTTTATATTATTTATTATAAAATAATTTTAAATCTTTTTATAAAAATTACTAAATTAATGTTTTTTCCATAAACTCATTTCTGGCTAATTTAGGACACATCAATTAGAATGCTGATGTGGCACTAGAATCTTGCCACTTAAGATGACATGTTAGTACATGTATTCAATTTGATTACCACGTCAGATGTTTATGTGGTAGTGTTAGGAGAACCAAATTAATTTCATCAACGGCCACGAACATATAACATAATTGCAATTCAGAAAGAAAATTGTCTTAAAAATAAAATCTTTAGGTTATATTTGGATTGAGGGATTTCAAAAGAGCGATTTTGAACAATTTATAAATTTATATTAAATTCGTCATTTGACTACTTAAAAAATATCAAAATACATAGATTTTGGAAAATACATCATCCATTAAAATCTTTCATTTTTGAAAGATTTAAGATTTCCCACCTCTTGAATAGAAAAATTTAAAATCCATAGATTTTGGTTAATGAAAGATTGTTGTCTAATTTTTTTTATTTCAATATTGTCCCTAATAAGTTAATAATATTCTAAAACTATCATTAATCCTAAAAAGGTAAAAATAATTTTTCTTTTAATTTCAATTAATTGTTTTATTATTATTATTATTATTTTACAAAATATAGTATTAATATGTATTAAATTATTAATAAAAATATTGTTTTAGTAATGCCATTAAACATTATAACATAAAATAACTTTATTTTTTTCATTTTTCAACTCTTAAAATAACCAATTCTTTTTTAAAAAATTTTAAGTATACAGTGAAATTGATTATATATGTTTAATTAATAATAAATTATTAATATTTAATAAGGATAAAATTGAAAATCAATTGTTAAATATATGGATTGTAGTCATTCAACCAAATATAAAAGTAATTACATCATAAATCCATGAATTTTATAATTTAACTAAACGATAAAATTCTTAGAATTTATGAATTTCACAATCTATGAATTTAAAATCTATTAATTTTATGAAATATATAAATTTTAAAATCTATCAATACAAACAGAGCTTTAAACATTTGAGTACAATTAAGATGAATTGAAAAATAAAATTTTTATTTCTAAAATGCAATTGTGATATAAATTCAGTAACCGCTGATCAAATTAATATTATCTATATGGACATATGATATGACACTTGAAATCATGTACATATCCGCTAACATGTTATCCTACATGACAAGATTCCGATGTCATGTCAGCAATCCGACAATTGATTCCATCGTAACTAATGGAAATGACTTTATAGAAAAAAAAATTAATTTAGTAATTTTCATAGAAAAAAATTAAAATTTATTCTATGGCAATAATACAAAATTGAGTGACAATTAATAAAATTAACCGGCTAACTTCAAACTTTCATATGCTTTTATGAGTAAAAGCTTTGGATACCAAATGCAAAAAGTAAGCATTGAAAGAAGAAGAAGAGAAGCATCCTTCATCATTTTGATTATGGGAAGAATTAAAGAGAGAGCTTTAATGAATTCAATTTCAACATATAGGGATTGGAGACAACATTGATTTGTTCATGTAATGTCTTTTGCTTTGTTCGCTGAAATAAAGGTTCCAACCAAACTAATGGGGCTGTTGGTCAGCACACATCATGTCATTTTCTAAAGACAATATTTCCTTTTGTTTTAGACATTCCTTGATTTGTAATTTTACCCTTTTCCCCATAATGAGCACAGAAAGCTAATAGCTTTACCATGTCATACTATGCTCTCAACGTTTCATGCCATCTGTTGCGAACACTAAAAAAAATTATTTAATATACATAATTAATAATTAATTATAATTATTTCAATAACATTCATTTCTCTAAAATAAAAATATGAATAAAGTTGGAAAAAAATAGTTTATTTTCTATTGATAATATAAATAGTTAGTTGGAGTGGAATAAATTCTATTTTTTTAAACCACATAACGGGATGAAGTAATAACTATCCTTTATATTTCAATTAAAATTTGTGTTTCATATTTTCATTAATTTTGTTGCAAATTGGACTGAAATTAGCTATAAAATCGAAATTAGGACTAATATGGTTAATAAAATTAATTTTCATTTAAAATACTATTTGGTAACAGATTCATTGGACAAATCGATATATAAATGTGTCATCTCCTCCAATATATATAGTTATTGTACAAAAAATAAATAAATAAAATATTTTACATCCGTCACTAAAAAATATTTATTTTTTTAATAAATTTATATCATTACAAATTTATTTTTTTCTACCTTTGTGGATTTTTGTTTTTCTATGCGGATATTTTCTTTCTTTTTGTAAATTTTTATTGCCTTATTTGAATCGTTTGTCATTTTTAAAATAATTTTTGTAAAATTTTTTATTTAAGTAATTTCTAAAAGAGTTCAATTAATATTTATGAGAATTCTGTTATTAAAAGATATAGAGTTATCAAAACTTTTTAGAAGCCATGCAAAAGATGCCATATGTAATTTTCTTTTATATTTTTAATTTATTTTTTATTGTTAGATTTCAACGGCATATTCTATTTTAATTTAGCTACTCAATTTTTTTGAATAAAAAGAACGAACTTCTTAGAAAAATAAAAAAAATTATCCGTATAATTTTATCGAAGTTATTCAATTTAAAAGTTGATTTAATAGACTCTCTTAATTAAGAATTTTAAATTAATTTAATATCTCTAATAAAAATTAATTCAACTAACTATAATTATTTAATTAAGAGTTTCATAAAATAAAATCAACTAATAAATAAAAGTATCGAGTACTTCACAGATAAATATCAAACTATTTCAATAATGGTAGATAAATAATTGATTGAAAGTTTTAATAATATAAAAATTTAAAATTAAATGAATTAATTTTCAAATTTAAACAACAAAACATATTTTTCGTTTTCAAATAAATATGGATTAAAACCCGTGTCCATAGGTACTGTTAAATGACACAAATCCCAATGACATTTAAAGAAAAGGACTGCCCACAGATTCTGTCGATCTTTACCCTTTTTAAGGTTTGTTTGTCGTTAGTTTTGAAAAAAGACCTTTTTTGAAAATAATTTTGTATTTTTGATTTATTTTGAAAACTATTTTTTTTTTATAAAAATAAGTAAATAAATATTTTTTAAATACAAATTTTAAAAAATAATTTATAAAAAATTAAAAAAATCAATCAATTAAATCAAAAAGATTCAATCAGAACTTTCAACAATAATTTCAAATACTTTATTACTCTTTACAAGTAAAAACAGAACAAAATCCAAAGAATTTTTGCCCCTAATGGAAGGGTGAATTTCATTGACAGTATTTTAATTATGTAAATTATAACAATTCAGTATCTTAAATATTATTTACAATATAAAATTATTTTAATTTTTATTTTATAACTAAAATAATTTTAAAAAAATTGAATTATTATATTTATATAGTTGAAATACCGTTCGGTGAATAGGTGAATTTTATTGACAATATTTCAATTATATAAATTTTAACAATTCAATATTTTAAATATTATTTATAATATAAAATTATTTTAATTTTTATTTTATAATTAAAATAATATTTAAAAAATTGAATTATTAAAATTTATATAATTGGAATACGGTTAAGTAAAATTCACCTCACACTATAAAAAGCAAGTTAAAATGAAGTAGGTTGTTCACTTGCAAACGCAACACAATTATCCTATGTTAGCAATAGTTTGAAAAAATTGAGAACAATGCCACCCCATTTATAAGACATGACCGCCTAGGCTCTATCTACCTAGTTGTTGCCTTGTTTTTGGTATATTTTTATTAAGTTTTTTATTAAATTTAATATATAGACTAAATTTTATTCATACTAATTAATATTAAAAAAACAATTAATTTCATATCATTTTATAATTATCTTTAATTCACAAAATATTAATTTATTACTTTTCTATATCCACTCATTTCTACATTTCGTTTCTTTAAAATTGACTTTAACGGCATCTTAAGAAAATCCCCTTTACATTTTTTACATAAAAACGAAACAGCAATAATAAAAAAAATAAATATCCTCTTAATTTATTTCTTTTTTTTATTGGAAAAAAGATAAAATAAATTAAGAGAATATAATTAGAGATTTTAAATTTATTTAAATATAAAATATAAAAAATTCACTTCTTATTTTAATTTTATGTTGAAAATTATATGCATTTCAATAATACTATTTATCTCACTCTATTTTAATTTTTTATTAATGAATCTATATAAAAAAATAAATACAGAATAAAAAATAAAAAAAGGCTTGATTATATTAAAAATTATGAACTTTGCACTTCGTTACAATTATATCTAATTTTTTAAAATTTTGAGCTTAATTATATAAATTTTTATTTTCATTCTTGGGTTTTAAGGATATAACCCATACATATAAACATAGCATAAAATAAAAAAAATAAAAATCCGAACTAATAACTCAACTTGTATTATCAAAAATAATTAACTAAAATTAAAGGTTGAAGATTTTACCTTTAGTATTTTTGAATTTTTTTAAATCGTCCTCGTATCAGGTTGTCACAAATCACAACATACTAAACTTATGATAATCCACACGAAACCAAAAAGAGAAAACCTCATAGGGAATAATATTGAATAATTATTTTATACTAGCAAAATAATTATTTCATGAGAGAAAAATCAACAATTAATTTTCATGTAGATTATGACAAATTTTTTTGGTAAAAATCGTGTTTTCTAAACACTATAAAGCTATCTAAATAGAACAAAAATATCAAAATAGGATTGAACATCTTAAGAAAATCTCCTTTATATTTTTTACATGACAACGAAACAACAAAAAAATTAAAAAAAAAAACTGTCCTCCTAATTTATTTCTTTTTTTATTGGAAAAAAAGAAATTAAGAGAACATAATTATAAATTTTAAATTTATTTAAATATAAAATATTTTTAAAAGAACATTTTAACAATGATCTATATTTCATTATCTATTACATTATAAAAAATTCACTTTTTATTTTAATTTATCTTGAAAATTATATGCATTTCAATAATGATTTTTATCTCACTTTCTATTTTAATCTTTCATTAATAAAACTACCTAAAAAAATAAAGGTAGAGTAAGAAATAAAAAAAAAAAGCTTAATTACATAAAAACTTTTTTGAATTTTGCATAGACTTTTTCTTTGGTGTTCTAGATTTTTCCACCTCATTTTCATGTCGGGTTGTTGCAAACTACGATATACCAAGCCTATAGAAATTCACACAAAACCGGAAAGAGAAAACCTCAACAAAATAATTATTTCATGAGAGAGAAAAATTAACAATTAATTTTTATGGATTTTAGAGCAAATTTTCTGGTGAAAAACCTTTTTTATAGGTATTTACTAAATATCCTAGGGCTACCCAAATAGTTGAGCATCTTAAGAAAATTTCCTTTACATTTTTTACATAACGAACAACGAAACAACAAAAAAATAAATGTCCTCTTAATTTATTTCTTTTTTATTGAAAAAAATAATAATAAATTAAGAGAATATAATTAGAGATTTTAAATTTATTTAAATATAAAATATTTTTAAAATAACATTCTAACAATATTCTCTATTTCACTCTCTATCACATTCTAAAAAATTCACTTCTCATTTTAATTTGTTTTGAAAATTATATACAGTTCAATAATATTTTTTATCTCACTTTCTATTTTAATCTTTTATTAATAAAACTATCTCAAAAAATATAAAGCCAAAGTAAGAAATAAAAAAAAGGTTTAATTACATAAAAATTCTGAACTTTTCACTTCCTCACAATTATATCAAATTCTTTAAAAATTTGAGTTTAATTATATGATCTTCTATTCTCGTTGTTGGGTTTTGAGGATATATCTCATATATATAAACGAAGCAGAAAATAAAAAAAATAAAAGCTCAATCCAAAGACTCAACTTGTGTCATAAAAAATAATTAACCAAAATTAAAGGTTGAAGACTTTACCTTTAATGTTCTTAAATTTTTTCACTTTCTCTTCATATCGAGTTGTCGCAAACCACAACATATCAAGCCTATGGTAATCCACATGAAGTCGGAAAGAGGAAACCTCATAGGGGAATAGCATTGAATAATTATTTTGTACTAATAAAATAATTATTTCATAAGAGAAAAACTTAAAGAAAAATTAACAATTAATTTTCATAGAGATTAGGGTAAATTTTCTGGTAAAAAACCTTTTTTTTTATATGACTACTCAAATAGAGCAAAAATATCAAAATAGGATTGAGAGGCTAAATTGGATATTTGCCGCAATTTGGCCCAATTTTGACCAAACTGGGGGTTGGCCGCTAGCAGGCAGCCCGTCACCAGCCTATGATCCCCCCAAGAGATTTTTTTTTTCAGAATTTTTCCATGATTTCATCACGGTCCGACCCTAAATAATTATATCATATTTTTGGATTCAATTCAAGACTATTTTATTCTTCTTCACACTTTCAAAGTGTGTAACCCATTAGATTTCCAGTTATATTAGCCACTCGAATCAACATTTGATATCGAGCAAGTAATGAGCGGTACCTAGCAATACATCATGACTCCCAATTGAGTGGTTTGACTATAAACCTTTCTATAGACAATATCAATGCAATTCGTTCTTTCACCATTCTATACTCCACTCGGTTTAGACCATAAACTATGTGTCAGCTTCCTCTAGATTGACTATGTCATACTTAGCCCAAGTGATATTATATCTTGTCACTATGACTCATTACTCTATTAGACACATCATTAAAGATCATCTTCATGACATTTTCACTCCGGTCAAATATTTTTGAGTAATGATCCCGACAAGAAGCTATGAGAATACACTTCCTCTATTAGAAACAGTGAATCCTCTGTTCGCTACCCAATTACTTTTGAATATCTCAAGTTGTATCCCATCACCACCCTATGAGTGACCTCTGTAAGACAACAAGGAATGAAGTCAAAGAATAGAATTAGTATTCAAGATATTCTTGAGTATCTCAAGTCTAAGGATATTTGCACAATTACTATGATATGACTATTATTGACATTTGAATAGATAATCCATATGATTGTCCCAAAGTAGGTCATTCAATGTACTTGACTACTCTTAACAAGCATCCACATATTAACTATGAACATCTCATGCTCACAGCTTATGAGATCTACTACTTGATCCAATCAAGGAGTAAAACATATGCTAGTTTATATAAATTAACAATGTCTCATCTTATTAATCCTATGACTAGGGATAATTTAGATACTAATATAATTACACATGATAGGAATCTCATTATCATGATCTCATCATAATTTCCTTCATGCTATGTTTAATACCATGGACTTTCATTAATTAGTTTAAGATCTATATCAATTCATATGCAAATGAATATTAATATAATGAAAAAATATCATTATGAATGTGTATACTAAGTGCCTGAGGTGATTGCCTTTTAAGCATATCTCTAACAATCTCCCACTTGCACGAGAGTTAATCGCCATTGTACATTACATCATAGGCAAAGATATGACTATCATATTCCTTTTGGAGTTTGGTTTAGTAACTCGATCAGATATATTCTGATTAGTAGGGACTCTTCTATCATTATATCACGTCTACCATTAATTTTGCTAATCAATTGGTATTGTTCAGTACATGTTCGGATATTCGATGAGACCATGATTCCTTTTGGTCATCTAATGACGCCATTATTAATCCAATTATATTAGATTAACAGTGCTAGGAATCATTTATAACATGTGATGAATTTTACTTAACTAAACTGCTTTCTTAGCTACCTTGGAAGTTGCAATATACTTTTAGTTGTGGAATCTGCAGTAATCACTTGTTTGAAACTCTTCTAATCGACTGCACAACCATTTAATGTGAATGCATAGCACGACCAGGATTTTGAGTTATCCTTATCAAATTGGATGCTAGCATCCATAATTATGTTTACCTTAAGCTTATTTTCTCTTTAAATCAAGAATACATCCTTAATCCTTCTCAAGTATTTAAGAATGTCATTGACAGTCACCCATAAACCCCTTACGGGATCATATTGATATCCACTCATAACACTCAGAGCTTGATATCTGTTTAGCCTAGTACATAACATAACACAAAATGGATCCAATTAAGAGCGTGCATCGGTTTGGTTCGGTTTTGAACCAAACCGATTGTAATTTATCAAAACTGAACCGAAATATTTTGGCTTGGTTTGGTTCAGCTTAATCAGTGTAATTAATTATGATCATTGCCTTATAATTATGTAAAATAATGTGAAAAAAAAATCAAAAAGCCTAAACTAAGCATAGTAAAGATGCATGAGATGAAGGCTTTATAAGCCCATGATATTATGTGATATATAATCCAACATGTGTGCAGATACCAATGATCACTAGTATAAGATATATTGGATAGATTGGATAAGTAAATTTAACTGAGTATACATACGCATAACATAGTATTGTAAAAAAAAATTTAGAATTCAATTAGGTTCACAGTTGTATTTATGCATAGCACTTCCTATGTATTATAAGACTTACTCACAATATATGGGTGAATGTTACAAAATGGCTATTCCAAGACTTTGACAACCATTTGGATTGTAGAACCATTCTCAATTTTAAGCCAATCAAGGAAGTTTATGTTAGTTAAAATGTATGACTCGTGATTATACTTTGATTCACATTGAATGATAAGATTCTAACAACCTAGATGTAAAGATTGAGATTGTAGAAGTGTGTACATGAATGAATGCATGATATTAGATCTTTAATAAAATGTATTATGTCTCCCACTATTTTATTGTAAAATCTGAGAGAACCCTGGAAGTCCTCCTAATGGGTCGATATCCAATGTCTCTAAGAATGACTTTGGGTTTGCCCAACAAGCCACCTTAGGTCTAGAGGTAGGTATCTGATCCATACCAATTGCGTTCTCATACAACTATCAAATTTGATGCTATCAACAGTTGATGTGTGCACCTACATTGAGCTATCAACTCTTGATACATATATATCTCATATACACTACCTAACTTTGTCTCAATCCACACTGACCTTGGGTTTGCCCAACAAATCAATGCTTCTTGTTAAAGCCGGCCTATTAATAAGGAATTCTTATTTCTATGGTTTGAATATATTCTTGTAAAGCGGATTTGGATTTGCCCAACAACCCTAACTCTAAAAGAACTATATTCTCGCCATATTAATGGAAGACGTTAGCTTTAATGTTAATTAAGTGAGGGATTTTTTTAATTTAGTCTCATCACTTTATTGACATGCAATTATATATCCATTCATCACAAGAACATATAAAAGATAGTTACACTAACTACGCGGCATGATTATGAACATTCTACAATCAATTCCTTGAGTCAAAGGGAATTGATTAGGTCAAACTTAGGAATATGCATGAGTTACAACCCAAAAAATAGAAATTCAAAATTTATATTTCTCAGTTTTCATCTTTATGGCACCTCCTCCTTGCTTCTTGCTCCTTTTGCATCTCTATCTATCCTAATCATATGTAGTCTAATTACATATTTTCAAAAGAAAACCTCAAACTACATTGAGGGTAGTGAGATGAGAAGAGAAATACATGAGAAATAAGGAGAGACAAGAACATGCAGACCCTATTTATTATACAATAAAGAGGAATTCTCAAATTTACCGAAATTTAAATGTTTTTTTCCAAATTTACTGATAATTTTTAGTTTTTTTATCTATACCGAAATTCTTTTCATTCCTATCGATCAGTAAACTTCTTTTACAAAATCGACGAAGCATTGGCGATTAAGGAGGGAGAAGATGATTTCTAGTTAAGGCTACGATTGGTTGTTAAAGAGGTGGCTGTTACTTCAACTTCCATGAACTCTCCTTCTTCTTTTGTTCCTTTAATTTTCGTTTCAATTTGTTCTTTTAAATTTGTATTGTTGTTGATTTCTTTTTTGTTCTTTGTTTTTTTGGTGAAAATGACTAAGATATCCCCAAGGTATATTGAAAGTATCTCCAAGATATATCGGAGATATTATCATATAATTTCTAAAAGTATACCGAAGTATTCCCAAGGTATACCCAAGATGTCACGTCTACGATCTAGACCCTGACCGTATATGCAAATTGCTATCTTTTGTACCGTAGTATAGAGGCGTACCTACCAGAGTCTAAATACGGATATATGAGTGTGAGAAATTTAATTTAATATGATAATAGGATGGTTAATATAAATATTGAGTTTATTTGATGAAACACTGTTATTTTGTGTCATGCAAGTAAATCAAGGCAATAGATCAAGCCAAGAATATTGGATTTTTGCCCGACAGTGAGAATTCGAGTTAAACATACCATAATGAGGAAAATAATATTTTAAGGTCATATGTGAAGTTATATGGACACATTTTGTGGTTAAGGGCTCCGATTTGGGGAAATAATATTCTCAATGCATATTTACAATCCAATCTTCTGACTGGGAGTTAGAGATATATATTTACTATTGCAATGATGCCAAAATGACCATAATTGAATTCTAAAATTTTTAAAATTGATAATTTAGAAATCGGATTTCAGATTAATTTTTACGGGCACGATTTAAAAAAAGCACTAAACCGCAAAAACGTAATTTTCGCATTGGTGGTCATTTTGCAAAATCGAAAAGACCATGTCGAAGAGAAAATTTTTCTGAGAATATTGGTATGTTCAATTAGAGGAGATATAGTCATTTGGGATATGAAATTCAAGAAAATAAATTTATTCAAGTACTAGATTGAAAAATTGGAAGTTGGTGGAAAAAGACCAAAGTCAAATTTCTTTTGCATCAATTTGGATAAAATCTAACATATCTTTTTGATTAATTTTAATTGACCAATCGAAGCAACAATTAAGTTTAATTAAAATTAATTAAGCACTAATCAACTACGTAAAGTCAAAAATGACCAAACAATTCAACAAATTCATCATATATAAAAAAAACTCATCACCCTCTTTTTCTTCTTCCTCTACACGACCACCATGACCTTTCTTTTAATTTCTTTCAATTTTCTCTCACAAATTATCATAATCCAAGCATAATGAGGTATAAGGAATTAAGAAGAAGTGAAGAAAATATTTTAGGAGAAAAACATATATTAGCCAAAAATTCCAAAAAAAATTAGAGGTGAAATTTTCTTCACTTTTCTTTCAAATTTCCATAGATTTAAGTTGATATGAATGATTGTTTTGAATGGATTTTGGTTGGGTAGTGTATTTGATGTTGAATTTATGAAAATGAGGAATTAAGGTTTTATAGAAAAATTATGGAAAAAAATTAAATAAAAATAGAAAATGAGTAGAATGAGACTTGAGGAAGATGGATATGGTGAAGAATTGATGAAAATAATTTTTAGAAATTTTCTATAATTATGACCGAATTTTTGAAACATTATTTTGAAGGATTTGTGCCTTAAAATAGTGAAAATGGAGTGTTTGGAAGTGGAAAATAATTTTTGGAATGGATGAAATATTTAATAGAATTTTTAGTAAATTTTTGGATTTTTGGCCTAATTATTGAAAAACTTAGTGGAAATTATTGAATATTATTTTGGTAAAACTAGTGATGAAAAATACAAGAAAATGGGTTAAAGTGATTATAAGAATTTATTTAGAATTTTTAAAGCATTTGTTGAATTAATGAGAATTTTTTAGTAGAAAATAGATTTTTGGAGAAAAATGGAAAGTGGAGGAAAAATGAAATTAAAAGGAGAAAAATTGTTTGGAGGACGAAAAATAAAATTATATTAGAAAAAGTTTAGTTGCGCCGGGAAGCATGTCGAGTGACCGAAGTCTCAGATTACGTATCAAATGTGTGTAACGAGAAAAATAATATCGATACAAGATTATAATATATGAGAAAGTGGGAATTAATTAGAGAGTTTTATTTTCAATAGAATATATGTTAAAGATGACTCTGTAGTTAATTAGAAATTATTTATTGTTTAAGCGCATCTACGAGACCGGTACCAAGGACAGACTGAGAAAAAGAGTCAGCAGATGCTGGTATGTGATAATTGAGGTCTGCATAATAATTTATAATTTTAGCCATTAAATATTTAAAATATTATTTTAAATGGAGTTCGGATTTGAATGGATTTATATGAGGAATATGAAATTGAGAAATAATTATTTATGACAAATATTAAGACAAAAAATATATATTTTTGCACCTTTTAAATAATAAAATAATTGAAGATATTATGAAAATTCGTATTTGACAAGAATTTGATATTTTAGCATATATATTAGCATAGACAACGGAATAAGGAGTTATTGGCATGCTAATAAGGTTATTGGTCCGGTGGGTTTTCTGTGGTTGTATAATACATATATTCAGTCCAATGGATTTTTTAGACCATGCGATATAATTTATTCACAATATTTTCTCTGATCTAGTGGGTTTCTTGGGATCATAAAATGATATGTATCGCTTGTTTCTCTGTGATTAGTTTATGATGATTTAATATATGAGATAACAAGAAATTTTTATGAGTTTACTATATTGATGACTGATTTTATATTTCTATTTTATATAAATGATTGCTATTATAAATTATTGTATTGCTGAATTGTATAACTCAGCGCAGAAGTATGTTTTTCTCTTGTGCAGATTTAAAGTGAAGATAAAGTAACAAATTTTGTAGATAAAAAGTCGTTGATAGTAGACCCCACAGTATGGAGCCGATGCATTTTCTTTTGTATTTTGTTATTATAGTATTAATGATGTAAAAAAAAATTTAAATACTCATATACATGAGAATATAAGTAAATAGTGAATTTGGAATTATATTGCATATATTCTTATTTTATATATTCTTCTACTTAAAACAAATGTTATAGTATTTTATATAATGGTATAAATATTTTGATATCGGTTTTGTAAACCATACTACTATTTATCAGTCTGGTATATGAGAGTATATACGGAAGGATAAGAGGTGTTAGGCAAGATATTTCTAAGAAATTTCTTGAAGGGAATTCTCAAGATATTCTCAAAGTATACCCGAGATATTCTTATGTAATTCCCAAAGTATTCCTAGAGAATTCCTTCTAGTGAATTCTCAATGAATTCCTAAGATATATCCAAAGTATACTCAAGATATACCCAAGCTATTCCTGAGATATTCCTAAAAGGTATATCTAACTGTTTGTTTGAAAATTTGTGATGTTTTGAATTTTGATTGAATTTTATTATTCTTTTTCTTCTTTAATAATTTAATTGTTCTTATTTTTATTCTTTTGTTGGTTTTTTTTTTGTGAAAATTGAATTAAAATATCCCGAAAGTATGCTGAAAATATACTGTCTAGGCATATTTTTGGATAATTTTGAAATTTAAGTACTGTTGTAATTTTAGAAAGTTATTTTCGGTAAAATTAAAAAAAATATTGAGCGGCGGTAAAAATGAAAAACAGTACCCGTTTTTTTGATATTTTTGTAAAATTGCCTAAAATAAAATTAACCATGCATGCTTAATCACATTAGGCTTAGGTCTATAATCATCCATTAAGCAATTCATATACTCCTTGCATACATTCTCTAATGCATAAAATAAAGATAAATAAGATAATGACATTTTGATTCCAATTAGAAAATTCGGTTTCAACACTTGAACCAAAATTGTCTATTTATGTTATTTTGGCCATTCCATTTTGTATGCATTTATAATATGGATTCTAATATTTAATTATATTAAATTTCATATTTTCAGAATTAATTCATAATTAATCCACCATTAAAATAAATTATAATGATGGTAAAATTAAACAATTTAATTTTTAACATGCACATCATTATTTAATCACACTAGAAATTGATCCAAATCAATTTCCAAAAATTTCTAAAAATTTCAGAATCTCATGTCATCAGTCCGATCACCTTTAGGCCTATTCAAGCTAATTAAAATAACATTTGGCACAAGCCAAAATATTAAGACTAGCGAACCAATACAAAAAAAACTTAAACCGACATATATTACAACTAGAATTAATTTGAAAATTCAAAATTGAGTAAAATAATTTTGGCATGCTTCTAACATCAAAATAACATCATAATTATCACATAAATATATTTTAAAGGTGTTGAAACCAAAATATATAAAAACAAAAAAAAAATCAAACAAAATAGTCCCGTCGGATGTGCTAAAACAGCCTCGGTATTGCAATTTGTTTATAAAATTAATTAAAACTATTTTAATTAATTATTGGATAGTTCTAGAGACTTAAACATATTCTCAATATGTCCAAATAATATTTTAATAATTAAATTAAAAATATATATATTATGAATAGCCTCATCAAATAAACCAAACAACAGCATTATATCAACAAAATTTAGTTTTAGGCAATTTTGTAATAAATCTGAATTTAATTATTTGAATATCATTCAAACCATTTTTCAATCATTATAATCATCCCATGATTAGGTTATACTGAGAAAAATAATTAAAACGAATTTTACAAATTAAAATTATTTTTTCAATTCAATGGAACCAAACTGCCAAAATCAAGCAATCATATTGCGTCTTCAATTAAATTGATTTTGATGAACACAATGGGCCTCTGATATCAATGTTGGATTTTGAAGATGTATCTTATATATATAAACACAACGGAAAATAAAAAAATTCAAAATCCGAACCAATGACTTAACTTGTGTTATCAAAATTAAAGAGGTTGAAGACTTTACATTTGGTATTCTTGAATTTTCCACCTCTTTTATGTCGGGTTATCACAAACTACAACATACCAAGTCCATGGTAATCTACAAAAAGCCAAAAAGAGGAAACCTCATAAGGAAATAGCCTTGAATAATTATTTTGTGATAGCAAAATAATTATTGCATGAGAGAAAAACTTAAAGAAAAATTAACCATTAATTTTCATAGAGGTTAGGACAAATTTTTTGGTGAAAAATCCTTTTTATAGGTGTTTTCTAAATACTATATGGCTGCCCAAATAGAGTAAAAATAGGGTTGAGGGGGCTAAATTGGATATTTGCCACAATTTAGCCCAACCAAATTGGGGTGTTGTGGCACACCAGCTTGCCTTGGCCGCAGTCTCTCGTGGGCTAGTGACCCCCCGAATGATTTTTTTCTTCGGAATTTTTCCACGATCCTATCACGGTCTGACTCTAAATAATTTACTCACATTTTTTGATCCAATCTAAGACTATTTCATTCTTCCTTCATACCTTCAAAGTGTACGACCCATTAGGTTCTCGATTATATTAGCCACCTAAATTAATATTTGATATTGAGCAAATCATAAGCGGTATCTAACAACACATCATGACCTCCAATTTATTGGAAAGTTAATAGTTTGACTACAAACATTTTCCATAGACAATATCCATGCAATATGTCTTTTCACCATTCTATACTCCACTTGCTTCAAACTATGGATTGTCGGCTCTCGTTAGATTGACAACACCACACTAAGTCCAAGTGATGTTATATCTTGTTAGTGAAACTCATTATTTTATCATTATTCTATTAGAAATGTCATTAGAAACTATCTTCATAACATTTTTACTCCGGCCAGAGATTTTCCGAGTAATGATTTTGATAAGAGGTTATGGGTATACACTCCTTCTATCAGGAGCGGTAAATCTTCTATTGACTACCCAATTACCTTCCAATACTTCAAGTTGTACCCAATCACTACCCTATGAGTGACATTTATGAGACAACATAGAATGAAGTCAAAACACATAATCAGTATCCAAGATATTCTTTAGTACCTTAAGTCTTAAGGATATTTGCATCATTGCTATGATGAAACTATCATTATACCATTCGGGGGTGGAAGCTTCAAGGTCCCTTAACAGGTGCTTCACAGTGTCTTCTTCACTGTAAGTTCATCAAGCTCAACTCTTTGGAGCTACCGAGAACACTTCGCAAATAAACACTGCTACACAACTGCTTCAAGTAATTCAAAGACTTCTACTTAGAACAGATAAACTTGATCGCTCAACTAAAGAAGTAAGAGACAGAGAAAGAGAAAAGAAGAAGAGCTGTTTAAGCTAACATCATACTTTAGTATTCAAAGAGAAAGTTACTTCTTACATCCTATGTTCTCCATCTGAAGAGAACGTATATATAGGCTAAGGGGCCGATGACACATGCGTCATGGCATACATCACAGATGCTTAAATAGTAAAAGCATACAGGGAAACGATAAAAAGGAAGGCGCACTGAAAGCGCACTTACACAAACAAACACAAACAGTAAAAGTAAAACACACTGTAACACACTGTGTAATCCACTTATTTAGCTAAGATGGCCGACAAGGGGCATCCGATGCATTATGGAGAGGACAGGTTCATATCCTCTAAATCTTCGGGCGATGAGTGCGGGTACGGAACATCATCATCAATGCCAGGTGGAAAGTGGAACTGATTATCATACACTGAAGGTGGAAACCTTGTATCCGTATGATCAATGAGTAATGGGCTGGATTGGGCCGAAGTAGTTGGAATGATTTGGGCCGGAGGTAGACGGGCTATTCGAAGCTGTCTTTCAGTCCATGTGCTGCTAGGCATTAGATCAATGTCTTCGCTGTTGAGATCACCAAAAGGATTCTGGGCCTGATGGGCTGAGGAAGTGGAAGACTGAGTATCTTCTTGAGCATTTGGATCCTGGGAGTCAGGATCTAATTCCATGGGCACATCTTCTGCTCTAAATTGAGGCTTGAGTTGAGGAGGCCAGGGATCTAGTCTGATTCTTTCAGAGATATCTGGGCCAAGAGAGGTGAGACTTGGCGGAGGAAATGGATCAAAGTGATTGAGGCGACATAACTCTGCATGAAGAGAGTGTTTGATAGAATCAATCTGTGTAGGAGTGGGATGAGCCACGACTTTCCATAGGCGATAGTGACTGATTGCTGCAAGTGTCTGAGTGCCTAAGACATGTGTGTATGGGCGATGGAAGATGAAGATTGCAGTGGGTTCTTCAGGGAAGAACGGATGATCATTGATGAGATCTGCAAATAATCTTTTCCAATCGGAGAGAGGTTGAAACCATGTTAGAAACTTAACTTACGGAGAGTGCATGTTGAACTGATTGCATATGAACGGCAGGAAGGGAACCAAAGGGATTTGGACTGAATGATAATACAGTGTCGATTGACACCATAAGTACCATAGCTGTTCAAGGAGCATAGTTTGTGTTCCCATTTGATAGGAAATTACCCAGGGCTTTTCTGCTGGGAAGTAAACCATTTCTCTCGGAAGGCGGAGAGAATTCTGAAACATAGCCAAATAGGTAAACAACATATTCTGTGCGAAGCTTCTGATAGGAAGTAGATCGGGTCCTGTTGGACAAAAGGGAGGTAAGCTTGCAATGAGACTGTGAGCTGGAGTTGAGCTGGAGGAAGCTGCTGCTGCTGAACTGGATGAAGCCATAAAGATTAGAGGAATTTGAGAGTATGGTGTGAGGAGTGATGTTTGCTTTGGTCGAGATAGGAAATCAGGGATAAGGTTCTTATCTCCTTTTATATGCTGAACATCAAAGCTGTATTTACTAAACCACTCTTTCCAGCGTAAAAGCTGTGGGTGTGGTATTTGCTTCTGCTTGAAGTTAAGCATGTTAGGAAACGACGAACAA
>CATIWF010072377.1:0-14908 GCA_949630135.1 Balakata baccata
CTGTTATTTCCTCATTGTATAGCTCTAAAAATGTAACTTTCATGCTATACTCAGCATTCTGAGCTTCTAATATGTCAAAAATTTGTTTAACTGCTCTTGGAATAACACCAGCATCACTAGGAAATTCCCCATTCTACAAAAAAGAACAAATGTCATTAGAAATAGTTGAGTATAACAGCAAAGATGGTGCAACTGTATGCTTGACCTAAACAAGTATATACCTTTTTCCTGGCTCCTCCTTCCATTGTGTAGGTCTTTCCTGTCCCTGTCTGACCATAGGCAAAGATGGTGCAATTATAACCCTCAAGAACTTCATACACAATCGGAGATACTGTCAAGTCATACAAGTCTTTTTGTTGGGATGTCGGACCAAAAACCTAAAAAGAATTATTTGAAGTTATAACCATCCTTGTATAACATCTCTAGTTAAATAACTAAACCACAACTGAAGAATTCGTTGTCCTTCATGTTCCTAACTTTCCAAAGAGGAGAGAATGGCAGGTAAAAAGAAAAGAAAAGGAAATAGAAATAGAAAGACCAAACCTTGTCAAATAGAAAGGTTCTGTCAATCTGCTTGTTAGCAATATTTTGAATAGCTAAAACTTCTCTTCTACCCTCATTACAAGAAATTACCACTGGGGTGTGCACCCTCAACTCATCTTCACTCAATGGCCTGCGAAAAGGCAAACACCAATCAACCTACAGCTCCGAAATTATCTTACCCACTAATGCAACGTAAATAATGAGTTAATGTAAGAACAAAATATTGACTTCTTCATCTCATAATATATGTAACACCCAATTTGAGTTTAAGAACCAATTGGAACAAAATAACCTGAATTTAACCAACTACCAACTCATGACATTTTGACATACCTACAACGCACGATGACTTGTACATTGACACCCTTTTCTTTATCATGTTTAGCACTCGAATTTGACTCCCCTGATCGCGGATCTCGAGCAGCTTTATCACTTGCCCGTGGAGTCTGTAATGGTGATAACGAAACCAAGCCTCCTTTTCTTTGCTGTGATTGTGAAGAATCCATCTTAATCTAGCTTTCAAATACTATTCCAATCTTAGAACTTTATCCTGATTTAGTGCCTGCAACTCAATGAGTCGACTACAAAAACAAATAAGATAAAGAAAATAACTTTTTAGAATCAGCATAAATCACGACTCCTAACAATTACTGAGAGCGAGTGAGACAGAATAAATAAGATTCTGAATTCAACAAAATAATAAAAGTTACATTGTTCCGAAAATCCCAAATTCTCAAGGTTTGATTAACTCAGTGTATCGAATTTCAACTCACTGAGTCAACTGCAGCCAGCTCGGACAAAAATATCGAGAACACCACACAGAAGAGAGAGACAATGATCTGAGTACAATGCGAACCTAAGCTACTCAACATACAACTACGAATACGTATAAACCAACAAATATACGTACTGAAACATTTTCCTTGGAGTATAGATATACATTTGTTGAATCAAAGATGGATCCAAAGGCAATGAACTAAATTATAATAGAAATCTGAAGCACAAAAAAAAAAAAAAAAACTTACTATATACCGATGGTTATTAAAAACTCAAAAGCCAGCCTTGAGAATGAACAGAAAAAAAAAAATCAAGAACTTGAGATTCTCTGCAAAAATGGCAACAAATTTCGGAGAGAATGAGGAAATGGAGATATTTTTTCAATAAATGAGAGCTGAGAGAGAGAGAAAAGAGAGCGAAGAAATGAGAAATGTGAGTTTAAAGAAAGAGGAGAGCTAAAAATAGAAATTTGGAAATTGGGAAGGTAATGCCGTTACAGTGAAATAACTAGGACGGCTTTTTTCTGTTGAGTGTTCAAACAGTCCCAACGCCGTTCCCCATATCCGACCGTTAGAATAATCATAAAATTTGTTTTCTTTTCCTTCTTTTTTGAAAAATTTTGAATCCTAAATTTTGTTTGGGTAAATCAAATTGTCCTTTCTTTCGCTTGATATTACGAGATTATCTTCTGGTATTTTTCAGGCCGTGGATTCATGTTCCCTCAAAAGATTATTATACATAATAGTCTACATAGTAAAAAAAAAAAAAAAAGTAAATTAGATACTGTAGGATGACAATGGATAAAATATTTACAAAAATTAATATATTCAAATCTAAATTCGATTATATATATCACTTTTAAATTCATTCTAAATCCGTTTAAAATTTTAATGTTAATATTTATATTTATCTCAAACTCGATCAACATTACTCATTTAATATCCAAACTCGTTTAATTATTCTTTTATTATTCAAGATTTTAAACTAAAAATAAAATTCAAACTAACTAAAAATTCAAAGTTTTAAAATATAAAAATAATCTATTATAAATTACTACAAAACAAATAAAATCAAACATAAAATCTAATTCAATACATTCACATTAAAATAATTTATTAGATTGTTCAAAAATAATATTAAAATAATAACGTTCCTATTTATATGATAAGGCTTTCGGTTAGATCAAGTACATATGGGCAGCATAGATTCATAGCCCAACATTTTCCATTTGTCTATAGTGGATTTGACTCATCAAAAAATATTTCAATATTTCCATAAGAATATCATTCATACAGGTAAACGGACTGTGTGACCTAAAACACATTAATGGTGAGAGCTCTAATATATAAATCTAACCATATGTCATATAGGAGACATCAACTTAGAGATGTTTATATGCACTGTACTGTGCTTATTTACCCTAAGTATCTTTTTTAATACATATAATCGGGTATCATTCAATCCCTCAAGAATCCATACTCAGATCTCTTTATTAGTTACCTTGTATTCGAAGTTATTTCAAACTTTATCAAGCGAAATGACTCGAGTTGGTGAATACAAGTAACAAATGTATAAATAAAAATACTCTTTCTTTCGTTCTCAACTCACTTTTCTATAAGTGTTTTATTAGGTCGAATCATCTATGATTATAGAATATATCCTAAGATAGCCAACATTAATATATCACTTCATGATATAGTCAAAAGTCACAAAGAATAATAAAACTAAATATGGATTCAGGACTTCTAGGATTCAGATAGCGAAGAAGTAAAGATTCATTCTTTCGCATCCAGATAGATTGTCTAATATATACAATATAAAATGCATGTTATAATGGAGCAACTATTTCTTTATTGAAGATAAAAGAGTGTATGTTGTGTTCTTCATTGATTAACACTATATGAGTTTTAGTCTTATCGCTTTGAATGTACCAAAACGGAAACTTTTGTCAACATATTTAACGATGTTAAACAACAAATCTCACACTCAGCTTCCTATAATTAGACGGAAATCGTTCATGATGATTTTTATATATATATAAAATTTTATATTGATCTTCATCAAGGCAACCTTTGTAATAGTGTGATTAGAACTACTCCCAATACGTCTTGGTCATCTAAATTATGGTCTCATCTCTACTCATTCAATAGCGCTAAAGGCAATTACTCATATGAGAGAGTCAATATTTATCTATCGAAATACTTAATTGAATTGTGCTAACTGGCATATCCATTGTATTTAAAAAACTTTGCAAGCAAACCAATTAAGCAAATATGCCTCTAACTTCATTATGAAAATAAGTTATCTGTTAATATGTACAAATTATTTACATCCTACATAATCCAATGGATTTTACATGTCTAACAAAACACATACCTAGCTATTGGTTTGGGATAAGGATCTGCTACCATTTTACTCGTAGGAATGCGTTTCACAATCACTTCTTTCTTAACAATCATGTCTCTAACATAGTGGTATTTAATCTGGATATGTTTGGTCTTCCCATAATATTTCATATCCTTGGCATAGGCTAATGCAGCCATACTATCATAGTGCACTGTGATAGGTTCAAATGTTGTTTTGACAAATTGTAAATGCTGCAAAAACCTTCTCAACCAAACTGCTTCTTGTATAGCCGAAGAACATGCTACGTATTCAACTTCTATTATTGATAAAAGCTATACAAGATTGTTTCTTGCTACTTTATGAAATTGTGAAATCATTTAGCAAAAAAGCATATCTAGAAGTCGATTTGCGCTGATTAAGATCACCTCCCCAATCAGCATCAATAAAACCAATTAAGCACAAATACTTCCCTTAGTAATATAGAACATAGTTTGAAGTTCCTTTTAGATATCTCAAAATCCTCTTGACTGTCATCCAGTGTTTCGAACCTAGATTAGATTAAAATATGCTCACTATCCTTATGGCGTAACATATGTCTAGACGTGTGTACGTCATTGCATATATCAGACTACCAACAGCACTAGAGTATGGTACTTTGGACATTCATTGTTTCTCTTCAAATGTTTTGGGACACATATCAAGACTAAGGCTTAGATTCCTTCCAACTATGGTATCCATGGGCTTGCTATCATGTATATGATAACAGTTCAACATTTTCTTAATGTAGGTTTTCTAAGATAAACCCAGAAGCCTTTTCGAGCGATCCATAAGGATCTTAACACCAAGCACATAGCTAGGCTCACTTATATCTTTCATTTTAAAATTCGATGATAACCATTTCTCAATAACTCAATCCACTTTTTATCATTTCCAACTTTTAGTATGTCATCGACATACAAGAACAGAATTATGAAACTATTGTTTGAACGTTTCACATACATGCAATGATCTTCCTCCATCATGGTAAAACCATCCTTTAATATGGCTTGATGAAATTTGAGGTTCCAATGTCTTGACGCTTGCTTAATTGCGCTCTTGTCTCTTAAGCTCAAAACTTAAAGGTTGATCTGTATAGATCTTCTTATCTAGTTCTCTATTGAGAAAAGCAATTCTAAAGTCTATTTGATATAATTCTAAGTCCATTTGTGCCACAATAGCCAGAATGAGGCGGACTGATGCAAATCTGATAACAGGCGAGAATGTATCTTCATAGTCAATTCCCTCTTGTTGTGTGTAGCCTTTGCTCACTAATTGAGCTTTATATCTTTCTGTTATCCCATTCGTCTTACGTTTAATTTTAACAACCCATTTGTTCCCAATGGTCTTATGACCTAGCAGTAAATCAATCAAATCTTAGACTCAGTTAGATTTCGTCGAATTCATTTCCTCTTCCATAGCTTTAATCCATTCCATTGCTTTAGGGCTAGGTAGAGCTTACTAGACTGTTTTAGGCTCTTCTTTATCTATAGCAATCATGAAAGCTTCCCTTTAATCTCAAATCAACGAAGGGAAATTCTTTCACGATTATCGTGTTGAGGCTGAGATTGCTCCATAGGAATATAATTAGGCAATAAACCACTCCTACTTGCTTCATAAGGAGCATGATATTCCATATCATTGTACTCTATAAATGATGATTCAACTAATCTTATACTCCCACTAGTCTTGAGACCTTCCATTTCATATAGTAAAAAATCTCCATTTATATCACATCTTTCCAGAAAGTCTGCTTCTAAGAAAATAACATCTCGTGACTCAATTGCAGTTACCCTTTTATTTGCATCTTCCCTCCAAAACACATATCCTTTGGAGAACTATGAGTATCTTATAAAGATACATTTCTTTCCCTTCGGACCAAGTTTTCCATATTCATGAGAAGTGTTATAGATATAAGCAGCGCAGCCCCATGGGCGCATTTTACTTAAGTCAGGTTTCTAGCCTTTCCATAACTCGTATGGGGTGGAAGGAACAGTTTTCGATGGCACATGGTTAAGTATGTAGGCTGCAGTTAATAATGCATCTCTCCAAAAGGAAGTAGGCAAATTAGCTTATGCCATCATTGACCTAACCATATCCAATAGGGTTCTATTCTTTCTTTCTGCTACACCATTTTGTTGCGTAGTTGAAGGAATAGTTAGCTGCCCACCTATACCTTTTTTATCACAATAATCTTTAAAAGAATCAGATAGATATTCACATCCATGATCGGTCCTTAATGCTTTGTTGCATTTAATTGATTCTCAATCATCCTATTGTAACGTATAAAGCAATCCAATGCTTCAAACTTATGGGAGATTAAATAAAAATGACTGTATCTAGTGAAATCATCTATAAATTTGATGAAATAGTGAACGCCATGTCTCACTCTCATGTTCATTGGGCCACAAATGTTAGAATGAATAAGTTGTAAAGGAAATATGGCTCTTTTTGCTTTACCAAATGGTAATCTTGTTGCTTTTCCAGCAACGCAATGCTCACAAACAGGCAAATCTATTATATTAACAGAACCTAAAAGGCCAGCCTTTGCTAATCGTTTTAATCGATCTTGTCCAATGTGTCCTAATCTAGCATGCCATTTAATATCATCATTTAATAAAATGTTACTGGAATTACCAACAACAAAAATAGAAACATCAACGTTAATAGGTATTGTATCCAATATAATGAAACCATCCAGCAAATATCCATAAATAAATATCATCCAAAAGTATATTAATACTACTGTTTTCAAAAACAATTTTAAAACCCAATCCTAATAGAATAATTATAGAAACAAGATTTTGTTGAACTTCAAAAGCATATAGCACATCATGGAGATGAAGAATACAGCCTCCCCATATCAACAGCTTACAGGTGCCAATTCCAAGCACATCTGCAAAAGCATTATTCCCCATATAGATACTTCGACTCCCCTTTGGAATATGATGAAACTCTAAGAAGGCATTTCGATCCCTTGCTATGTTGCTATTGAGTCTACAGTCCAATAAAGAACAATTTCAGCTAACATCAAACAACTACTAATATATAAATTAGAGGGTTGAATTAGATTATACAATACCTTTAGCTCAGTGCAATTACGAACAAAGTGACTTGGCTTCCCACAATTGAAGCAATTCATGTTTTTGCCTTTCTTGTCGCTGCATCTCCCACGCTTTTGTTTCTTTCCACTAAAATTGACTTTGTTACCCCCCATTCTATGCGTGTTTCCCTTACCTTTCCATTTCTTTCATCCAAAGCTTGAAGCTCATTTTCCTTTAGACTCACTCATATAGGCCTCACCTATAAGCCTATCACTGAGAAGATGATCCTCCTCCAGCTTAACATGACGTGCGACATCATCAAACGTCTTGATGTTATCGTTGAGTAAGGTTAACTCGCATGTGCTCCTAGGCACTTGGAAGGAAGCGAATCACAGCTTGGACTTAATGCTCGTCTGTTAACTCTTGGTTAGCGGCCTTCAACTTACTTATCATGTTAGACATAATAGTGAGATGCTTTCTCATTGTATAAGCATGATTCTTCTTATAAGCATCAAATTTTAAAATCAACTGACACAGCCTAGTAGTTGAAGTTCCACCAAACTGGACCTTTACAACACCCAAATTACCAAGGCTAAACGATGTTTCTCAAAGCGTAGCATCAGGTCATTCCTCATGTTGCTCAACATCAATATGCGAGCAACTAAGTCTTTGCACTTATAGGCTTGATATGCCTCCATATTCCGCCTATGATGAGCAGTACTCCTATGTTCAGGCTCAGCCATGGGTTGTGTGATTGTCTCCAGCATGTCTTGCTCTTCTAGGAGATACTGAATTTTTCTATGCCAGACATCATAATTTTTGTCATTCAGCTTATTCCCTTGGTTCAAATCAGCGACATTGATTTTTGTTGCAACTATTTCAACTAATTAGAAACAACAATCTTTGTTAGCACAATTCATAATATCAAAATTATTTTATATCGCATAGTTTTAAAATTAATCAATAATATTTTAACACATGTAGCAGAGACAAAAGTCTTGTCACACAATCCAATCAATTCCCACTAACACAGTCAAGCTATTATTGTTTAATTTAAACTTACCCCACAATTATTTTATTAGGTGAGATTTACTAACCTACCAATCTAATAGTTCCATAATAATATATCATATACTACTTATTCAATATAATAATAAGATATATTATTTTCATATATCAAATATGTAACAAAATAATGAGACATATGTGTAAAGAAAAAATATTCAATATTTAAACATCTCAAAATAAACATAATATGTCTGATAAATATCTATTACATGTTTTAAAAGAATAAATAAAACTAAATAACATCAAAATAAACATAAAGAAATAAAGTCCTAATGCCACATTGGATAAAGTTCTTCAGAATCTATAGATCCCTTATCAAGCATTCAATAATATTCTGCGAGATCTATTAGATCTTTCTCAATGAGCTCCCTACGTGCTATTTCCTTAGACATTTAACCCATTCATGGGAAGCCATTCATATGCTTGTTAATAGCCACGACCATAGTTCTCTTACTCAGCCATGGATATGCACTCGTTTTCTGGCAAGATCACCTAATGCCATGTACAATGTGGTGCTCTTGCTCCTTTTTTAATTCTTTTAATATGTTACTGTAATCCAAGTTGCCTATCCTCTCTCTAAGTGCCTTTCTTTCTTCTTTCCATGAATCACCCAAAGAATCAAGAACAACCCACATTTGTTGTCCGTGGGCCAACTCATATTCATTTCGAAAGAACACATAAAAAGTCCACAATTTTTGATACATCACGTGAATATGATCATCTAACAAATGCATTAGATTTTTTCTATATGCAGCCAATCACTTCAAAGTGTCAAGCATATGATCCCTCACTACATGTGAAGACATATATTATAGAACAGCATCAGACATACACAAAAAAAAAATGTTAAAACATACTAGGAGCAAGTTAAAAAAAAATGATACCACTAATCATGTTAAAATATACACTTTTGTGCACTTTTCAATCCAAAACAAAATAAAAAAAAGTACTCTAAAAATTCTAGAAAAATACCCATTAAATAGGAAATTAAATTTTAAGTATTTAAAAAAAAAAAATTGGAACACAAACGGACCTTATAGGCGCTGACTAAAGGTAGGCCGTGCACCTCACATGCCTCCATATACTGCTATAGGTCCTCCATATGCTGCCACGTGCTCTCACACGTAAAAACATCAGCAGCCACATGATCGACACGTGAACCAACCGGAGTGGAACACATGTCATGTCATTACCACATGGCAATGACATGTGTACATGCCACATGGCGTTACATGTCATCATGTTGACGGTGTGGCCCAATTATATTGAGCCACGTGTCTAAGCATGGATGGATGGTTACTATTTATAACCATCTCATGTGCTCAGGACAGTGCCTGGCATGCCACGCGCAACCTTAATATGGCTTTACTGATCATTTTTCAAAATTTTTAAATGTTTTCAAGCAATTTCTACCATTTTGACCATTAAATTCACTAATTAACACTGCTACGATAGAGTTTAAATATCAAAAATATCAATCGAGAGTGAAATAGGCCAAATAACACAATTTTCAGAAACTATAAACCCTAATTACGATAAAAAAAATTTCAAAAATTTGTAGAAAATCATCCATTCATCAGAAAATTACACAAAAATACTCATTGGAAAGCTTGTGATGAGAGTTTTCCAATCATACCAAATTCATGCCATGAAATAGAAGATAAAAATCTCAAAAAATTGAAAGAAGTTCTTATTTTCAAGGAATTTTCATGCATTAACATTATATATATATACAGCTTGACTATAGACATAATATATATCTCACATATGTTAATTCTCACATGTGTTAATAATTGGCCTCAAACTTATTTCCTGAGACACTTAGACACCATTTTGAATTATTAACATATGTGAGATATATATTATGTCTATAGTCAAGCTGTGTATATATATATATACAGATTAACTACATTTATACATATATAGATATATAACCCAAAACATAAAAGACATATCCCTATACATATGTTAAATGCAAGAAGAGAGATTGGTGAGACTCGACCGGTGACCTTTAATCTATATCACCTATATGCACTTTTAAAATAAGCTAATTATTCTTCTCTACCTGAAAAATTATGCAATTTGGTGAGTTGCACTTCAATAAAAATAACCATCAAAAGCTTTCTAAAGTACTAAGCAATTCACAATAATAAATAACATTTATACTTCAGATGCATTTTATATATCATTTCATTTAACAATATCATATGAATAAAATTAATATTAAATCATATAAATATTGTTATTTGCTTATGTTTATGCTTTGTCATTTTCTTTTTGTTGTGACTAGGCTAAACAGATACTACTCCGGGTTTCCATGTGAACATTTGTCATGTGAACATTTGCATTTACTAGCTAGCTTGATCATTTGTAATATTTGCACTTTTCTTTTGCATTTGAACATTTGATTGGGCTATAGGCCTCTTCTTTTGCTTTATAATGTTATTTAGCTAATCACAACGTCTTTTAAGTCCATATGTATATGCATTTGCAACAATCATTGCTTAATTATTGCATTTACATCAACAATTATACAGTTTAGTCAATATTCACATAGTACAAGGAAACATATACATGTGATACTAACATATAATTTACATACAACACAGTCTCATTAGCCATATCATAGTAATCATGTAATTCATTTAACAAATCAAGTCACATTACACGTCGCATGCCACACTTATACGTAGCATGCAACACTTACACATATCAGAGAAATCATTTGATAATTAAACTCACATTTTCTTTTGATATTGAACCTTTAACTTATTGTCACTCACTTTCTTAGGGGTCTCCAATCTATTGTGAGCCTAATTGAATGTATAGTTGGTCAATTGATAGCTAAATGGACTTAATATAATTTAAAGAAATTGATATGCATGCTTTAAATAACTAATTAGGGTTTCCTTTGGAGTGGCAGTGTGACCTTTGAGGATTGACCAGCATATAACTTTTCCTATACTTGTCCAATTTATGTAAACAAAAGATTACATGTAAGGATATAACATATTAGAATTTCAGAGCAATTAGAGCATTCTAAAATTTTTGGTGAAATTTATAATTGTATTATGTTTTCTGTCATGTTTCTGCCCTTAGATAGTTTTAGGATAGCAGATTTGGTCATTCATATCTTACAACGTGTAAGTCATATTTTTGTTAAATTTTGTGGGAATTTAGATATATCAAAATGGAACATTTTTAATGGTTACAACTTTCATTATTCTGCCTCTAATATCCTCAAATGGTAGGTTATTTATGACTGGTCTAGAACAGGATTGACAACCGAACTAGTGTTGTTTGTGAAGGTCATAACTTATAGAATATATAACATATTAAGGTGATATTTCTGTAATATTTAGCTAAGACATATACATATAATTTTCATGTTTTTAGAAGTTACATATTTTCTCTATAAAGAGCTCAAAATGGGCAAAAAATTTGTTGGACCTGCATAAGCCACTAAGCAGGTAGCTCAACTAAGGAACATACATGATTCCCTTCACCATAACTCAACATCTACCAGGAATATAAGCACAAAATTTAGTATAAAACTAGATAACACATAGGGTTACAACTTTAATTGATCGTCCTCAAATATAGATCTATCATATTAAAAAGGGACCAAAACTATAGGTTATTTAGATAGGGTTCTTACCTGAACTAGTCTCAATCATATACCAATATCTTTCTATATACACCGAATCTTGTAAAACTATTTATATAGATATAACCACCTATAAGTTTGGTGTTTTGTATTTCTTTAAATTCTCTCCCTAACATGAAGAAAACAGAGCCTCAACTTTCTGGTCAGAAATATAATTCCAGAATCCAGGTATAATAATTACATGTAAAAGACCACAATTTTCCAATCCTTAATAATAATAAAAAAAAAAAAAACAAGACAAGAAAAATAAATTACTTTCTTATAATCAGATGGCTTCATTATGGTTAAAAATTTGAAAGAAGGTTGAAAACGAAAAGAAGAAGGAAATACTGGCTGGAATTTGAAGTGAGGCAGCAAATTGATAAGGCCAAGTTAACAGGCTCTCTTAATTTAATTAATTAATTGATTATTTATTATTATTTTTATTATTTTTTCTACATATTTACATATACCTAATCAATGTCAAAAATAATATATAATCAAATAGTCTAATTTATTTAATTTAGTTGCCAAATTTCATTTATTTTAATTTAATCATTTTATTTCTAATACCTTGTTATCCTTATTTAATTTATAACTTGACATGCACAATTTACTCATATTGTGATAAATCGACACGTAACAATTCTATCTCATGAACACGTTTAAGCCAAAATCCATATGTATGCATGTGTTTCATATGAATGACATATATAAAATGAATATGTTCAAATGAAATGTATGTATAGACGGTCGAGGATATTACACAACCTAGTCAAAGAGGAAGTTATTCTCGAGAAATCTTGCACAAAATGACGATAATAACCTGCCAAACCCAGAAAACTATGAACCTCAGTCACCGTTGTCGGTCTCTGCCAATTAGTTCACTACGTTTATCTTTTCAGGATCCACTTGGATACCATCCTTAAACATCACATGTCCTAGGAAAGTAACACTCTCCAACCAACATTCGCACTTAGAGAATTTAACATATAATTGATGTTCTCTCAAAGTCTGCAACACTATTCTTAAATGCCATGCATGTTCTTCCTCATTATAAGAATATACCAGAATATCATCAATAAAGACAATAACAAATTGATCCATGAATTGCCTAAACCCCCAATTCATCAAATCCATAAAAGCTACAAGCGCATTAGTAAGTCCAAATGACATCACCAAGAACTCATAATGGCCATAATAGGTCCAAAATATTGTCTTGGGTATATCATATAGATATATCCTCAACTGGTGATAACTGGAATGCAAATCAATCTTAAAGAAACACTTCACACCTTGTAATTGATTAAATAAGTCATCTATACGAGGAAGGGGGCATTTATTACGAACAATCACCTTATTCAACTGACGATAATCAATGCAAAGATGAATAAATCCATCTTTCTTTTTCATAAACAAAACAGAAGCACCCCAAAGAGAGGTACTAAGTCTAATAAAACCTTTATCCAACATATCCTGTGACTGCTTCTTAAGCTCTTTCAACTCTGCTAGAGCCATCCTATATAATGGCAAAGAAATAGGGTCGTGCCGGGTACGACATCAATGCAAAACTCTATCTCTCTATCAGGTGCTAATCTTGGAAACACATCGGGAAACTCACAAGTAACAGGTCTCCATTGAGGTATCTATCTGATAAGTGCCAAATAACCTTGGCAATCGCAATGTAATAAGCATCTAACTGTAAGAGCTGAAATAAGATTAGCTAGGGATGTACTCACATATCCTCGAAAATAGAACTCATCATCACTATCCACTTCTAAAGCATTACTCAAAGGGGTAGTCACAGATAAAGGAATCTCTAACCTAGCTGGTTGTCTATTTAACCTCAAAGTAAAGCTAGGAGAAACAAAAGAATGGATTGCACCTAGATCTAATAAAACTCTAGCCTCAAAGAACATACTGGAATAATACCTAACACCACTGTATTTAAGGATCTAGCATCCTGAGGTGTAAAGGTGAACACTGTAGCCTGTCCAGGGCCTGGCTGAAAAGAGCTAGAAGCTTAACTCTGACCTCTGCCACCTATCCTACCTCCTGATGCTCTGCCACCAAAACCATAGCCCTGCTAGCCTATAAATTGAGAACTTGGTTGTGAATAACTAAGAGCAATCGAATACACTGGTTGGGCAACACTTGCAAAAGATCCTTAGGAAAAGGTTTGTTGTCCTAAAAATTGAGGACATGATCTGGCCATGTGACCCATCTCGTTGCATCTGAAACATACACTACTAGCGAAAAGACAAGGTCCTTGATGTTACTTGCCATACTGCTAACGAACATTGGGACTAGAACTAGCACTGTTGTATCCAAAACTCTGTCCACTGCCATTGAATTCCTGACTTGGTCTAAATCCTTTGTTACCTCTATAACTGCCTATCCTTCTTATGACCACGGGGTCTTCTCTATCTAAACTACTGATTTATACTTTTAGAATAATCTCTACTGCCAAAGAAAGAACCTAAAGGTTGAGTACTATACTGTCCCTTTGTCTTGCTCTTCTTCTTCTTGCCCTCATCAATAATAACACCATATTTTCGCAATTCTACTTCCATCCACCTAGCTAGATCACATACTTCCAAAAAATTGTTCTTCCTAGACTAAACTAAAGAAACATACTTTGGACCAAGACCTGAAATGTACCTACTAGTCCTCAATTCTTCAGTACTCATTGCATATGGAGCATACCTACTGAGCTGTATAAACTATCTGGTATACTCTGCCATTGACATAACACCCTTCACTAGAGTCAAATCTCACCCTATATTCCTCTCTAAGACTAAAAGGAATGAAGTAATCCTCAAATCTTGTCCTGAACTGTCTCCAGGTTATATCATCTAGAAAAGGGCATACATAGTCCCTATACCACTGCAATGCAATACCAGCTATGGAGAATCCAGCCATTTTAATGGATCTTCTAACTAAACACCTCGAATCATAGGCTCTCTTTTCAAGCTCATCAAGAAAATCTATGGGATCTCCCTTAATTTCGTCAAAATCAATAGGTCTGAGTTTAGTATACTCAGACATCGGAACATCATCCCTAACAACAAATCCTGATCCACCAGCTTTGGGCTGAGAAGCTAATGCATTTGATTGTTGGTACATTAAGAGCAGCTTTATAGCTCTTTGGACTCCCTCCACGCCAGTCTGTATACCAACCATGCTAGTAAAAAAATCATCAGCTGATACTCCTGTAGCACTGGGTATCTCATGAACTTCACCCTGAGTCCCTCAAGTAGCAGCTTGAGGTCAACCTCGCCTCTCGGTGCTCCATACTGGTGCTATAGCTGCGTGTGGAGCGGGAAATCTAATCTTATGCCTCATTAGCTGATGCTGCAATTACTATCGCTCTAGTCCTTGACATACTAAAAATAAACATGTAGATATCAGAAAGATAATAGACTCTCTATCAATATATGCTGAAACT
>CATIWF010072381.1:0-37802 GCA_949630135.1 Balakata baccata
ACATTACATATATGCATATGTTAATGAATTGTATTTAGGGATTGCTGTAATTGTCTATTTTCCAACAGTATGCCAACTTCAGTTCCCTAACTCCCACATTATATTCGCAGTGAATTTGCGGTTGTCAATCGGGGAGGTCCAAAAATTGAAAATTCTGAATGAAACAAGCTCCTCTTTGCTAATATCTAATGGTTAGTCTTATTTTATTTACACAAAAATTGTTGACATTGCAAATAATTAGCATATTTTTGTCTCTGTTTACTTGGCATTAATTAATTGTTTATACTGAAAAAAAAAATCATTTTATATGTTATATTATTATCATTTTTTAATTTACCTAATTAAAATATTATTATTGCTTTAGATAAATGATATTTTGTACATATACACATTTATTGCTTCTTGAAAATGTAGAGGTATCTAGGAAGAATACATTGCTGGCAAATGACACTACCAACTCTGAGAAAGTTGCTAGGCCTTTTAGCTAATTTCTATAGAAGTATTGGTCTGAAAACGAGAACTATAAGGTTTCAATTTTAAATCATCAGTTGAACATCTTGTAAAAATAAGAAAATTAGAGGGACCACAATAGTTGGTTGCCATTTTATACATTATAGTCATGTTTTACATTAAGTTTGGAAAAAATGTTTTTTAGAAAAAATTTTATATTTTTAACTTTTTTTTAGTTTTGAAAACTGTTTTTGGTAGACACAGGTAAATAGATACTTTTTCCAAAAGCATGTTCGAAAAAAACAATTTATAAAAAATTAAAAAAATCAATCAATTAAATAAAAAAAAATTCAAAACTTATTTTTAAAACTCTCAAAAAGAATCTCAAACACTTTTATATATTATTTCAATTTATTTTATATTCTGAATTAAACTCATTGTTACCTTCATTTTCAAAGATGCAGAAATTGCAAGAAAGAATGATGAATCAATCAATAATGCAAGCTGCTCTCAGCAAGTAGTCAAAGGTAACTATTCAGAATTTAATTAATTATTATTATTATTATTTAAAAAATATATAAACAGCAACTCTGTTGTTTCCAAATCAACTGGCAGTTGAAAATAAACAAAATTTAAATATATACGGAGTAGGTTGATTAGTTGATATTGTTTGTTTTGGAGATGCAGATATTCTTGTGAACGATTCAGCAGTAAAACTCAACAATGGGAACGGCTCAAACCAAATAGTGATTGGTAAGTTTAATTATCTTGATTAATAAATTATTTAATCTTATGACTTAATTAATTTTTAGGAGAAAAGAAAAATCATATGATCATATTTATCTAACATATGGTTTTCATTCACTATGGAAGAGGTAGAGACTAAGACGAAGAATGACAAAACTCCAGCCATATTCACCAATTCGAGCAATTCTCAGCAAATGATATTATTAAAGGGTAACGTATTTGGCTATTATATTTTTTCAAATAAAATCTTTTTTTTTTTCTTTAACAATTTGAAATCTGATTTTGATAGTTACTTTCAATTCAACTACCCCATTAACTTTCGGTCCATTTTAGTATAAAAAATCGACTCCCAACATATGAGCTAAGATGGTGGCGTCTTTTTTCCCTTAATTAAAGATCTGACAGTTCATTTTTTAAAAATTCAAAAAAAAAAAAACTTGAAAAATGCCAATCAAAAAAATTTTTTAACCCGATAATGGATAAAAGCTACATAAAGATTGAATCAAAACGAACAGTTTTAACTGTAACTAAGTTCCGAACAAAATAATCTCATATAGTAAAATAAATGGTGATACTTATGGTTTAAAAAGAATTATTAAACTTTTAATAAATATATAGGACAACTTACATAAAAAAAACTATGAAATTTTACTTTTTTATCAAAATAATCATATTTTTTATTTTTTTAACTCTTAAATATACATACTTTCAATTTTATATTAAATGTAGTCTCTCGTAAGGAATTTAATTTGATTTGACAGTAACATAACACTCCAAATCTAATTTTTTTAAATTTGACACTACTGATATATATTAATATGTATATATAGCATTTATTATTTAAAATTAATATGACAGTTTTTTTTTTAAATAATGTGACAGTAGTTAAAAATTTACATAAATTTGTGTAAAATTATATATAAAGACTTTAAGTTTATGTGTGTGTGTATATATATATATATATCTACTTAAAACTAGTTGTATATAGGTTAGATCTATGCAGACATAACAAAATAAATTAATATAAAGATATTTTCAGTATGAGAGCTATCTATATAATTGGATCAAAATATATATATTCGGAGTGTTATGTCAATGTCAAACTAAACTAAATTTTTTATGAGATTATATTTGATATGAAATTGAAAATATATATATTTAATTATTAGAAAATAAAAAATAAGATTATTTTGATAGAAAAGTGAAGTTTATGATTTTTTTATGGGAATTGTCCAATATATATAAATAATATTGCTTTTTTGTGTGTGTGTGTGTGTGTGTAAAATAATATTTGCTTAAAATGCATATGCAGATGTCGAATGCAGGAAGCTAGAGAGATCAGACTTCTGCAAGATTAAAGGGGACATAAGAATCGATCCAAATTCCTCTACAGTTTATATTATATCATCTGAAGAAACATCCCAAAACACATCCATATTCACAATAAGACCTTATGCTCGTAAAGGCGACCCAACAGCCATGAACAATGTCAGGCAATGGTCACTCAAACAGCTACACCATCACCACCGAATCCCTCAATGCTCCCAATTCCATCATCTTCCCGCAATCCTCTTTTCTCTCGGCGGATATTCAGGCAACCATTTTCACGCTTTCACCGACATAATCATCCCTCTCTACTCCACTGCTCGCCCATATAATCGGTCAGTGCAGTTTCTTACCACTGATTATCGCTCTTGGTTGGTTTCAAAGTTCAAAATGCTATTGAAAGGCTTGTCTGAATATGAAATCATTGACATCGACAAGAAAGATGATAACATCCATTGCTTCACTGATCTAACACTCGGGTTGAAACGCTATTCCACCAAAGAACTCAGTATCGATCCCTCAAAAGCTGATGAAAGTTCTTCCATGAAAGACTTTAGACAGTTGCTGAGAAGTTCATATTCGTTGAGGAAAACAACGGCCCTGAAAATCAAGAACAAGAACAATATTGGGATCAAGAAAAGGCCGAAACTCGTAATAATTTCAAGAAAAAGATCTCGGGCATTCAGTAATGTGGACGAGATTGCAAAGTTGGCAAAAGGGTTGGGATTCAAAGCGGTTGTTTATGAACCTGATGCAGATTTATCAAGGGCAGCACAAGTTTTGAACTCATGCGACATCGTTTTGGGTGTTCATGGAGCTGGTTTAACCAACATGGTCTTCCTTCCTGAAAATGCAATCTTGATTCAAGTGATTCCTTTTGGAGGGGCAGAATGGGTATCTAAAAATTATTTTGAAGAGCCTTCAAAGGATATGAATATAAGATATTTGGAATATAAAATCAGACTTGAAGAGAGTTCATTAATCCAACAATACCCTTCTGATCATCTGGTTTTAAGAAACCCTTATGTGATTCAGAAACAGGGTTGGATGGCATTTAAGTCAATTTACTTTGATAAACAAAATGTAAATCTTGATTTGAATAGATTTAGACCCACTTTGTTAAAAGCTTTAGAGCTTCTTCATCAGTAATTATATTAATTTTCATTTGTTTTCTTGGGGGGCAAAGTCTTCTACACCTTAATATTACAGTCCTTCAATTTTTGAACCTTAATTTCTTTTAGCATTTTTTGTACTACAACGAAAATATAAATAAATAAATTAAATGAATAAATTATTATTATTATTATTATTATTATTATTATTATTATTATTATTATTATTATTATTATTATACCTAAAGCTTTGGCTCCATGTGTCTCAAGCATCCAAACTGCTTTTTATGAAATATTTCTTATAGAAATAAATATATTTATAACCTTCCAAGCGCAAAGTAGAGTAAGAAAAGAATGGCGTACATGCATGTTTAGCATATATAATATTGGATACTTCCCTTTCATTTCAGCTCACAAAAATATCTATGACCTTCAAATAAGAGCTGACAATTTTAGACATCATACGCAACAATACGTAAACTTAAGTATACATGAAATTGAGTATGAAAATTAGTAAATTTCACATATAAGATAAATTTTTATAATGATACATAAATAATTAAAGATATGAAAGATTTGAATTTAAGGTAATTAAGAAGTGGTTTGATTTGTCCTCTCATTTATAAAAATTGGAATAATTTTCAAATTTGAGTCTTCTTGTATATTATCCAACAATATTAATATGGGTGCAATAAAATGACTATTCAATTGATAAGGTAATTCTTTGAGATATTTTTGTTATTCTTGGTTAAAAAAAAAATGTTTAGTTTATAGAAAGGACTAATTAAAAACAATTATAGACTTATTAATAATTTTGGCATTATCTATTGAAATTTGCATAAAAATATTCATACTAAGATTTTTGTTTCAGAAAAATCTTCTAGTCCAAAAATGCAGCTTGGGTCTCAGACTATGGACTTTGTAGTGATATTTTAAAAGGACTAATTATCAGAAAATACTGACTTTGTTAACAATTTTAACACGCGCTATATATTGCAATTTGCATAAAAATATGCTTTCTATGATTTTTGTTTCAAAAATATCCTCTGGTCTAAAAACCCGGTGGCGACTCCCTTGTGTGGCTCCTTACTGCTTTTGCTTCCACGGTAAGTTATGACCCACCGGCGACGCTGGAGGTTTTGATACGTCGGAAACCCTTCGTTGCAGATCTCGCATGTGAACTGGTCAGTGACCAATATCGTCTTTGATGATGAAGCAATCACTTCAGCATCTAGGGTTCTTTTCACTGATGGATCATTCTTGTCTCCTATAAGATCTCTTTTTTTTTTTTTTTTCAATTCCAATGGTGCAAGAAAACCATATAGCTATTGTAGAAAAAAAAAAAAAAAAAAAAAGCTTCATCAATTTTTTTTATTACTCCAGCATGCCACGTAGACTTTATGATACCACGTGTACACGGCGACGTTGCGTTTTTGAAACGGGAACATATTTTTTAAACAAAAATCGTAGTATGAATATTTTTATGTAAAGTTCAATAGCATGTGCCAAAATTGTTAACAAGTCCATAATGAAGGTGTGTTTGGTAATTAATCCTTCAAAAATTTTCACTTTTGCATGCCACGTAGACTTCAGAATGCTTACATCCACAGGTCGCCACTGCATTTTTGGGTCAGAACATATTTTTGAAACAAAAATTGTAATATGATGGGTATTTTCATATAAATTCAATTATTAGTGCCAAAATTGTTAACAAGCCCATAATTTAAATATTTTTAATAATTAGTCCTTATTGAAATTGGTGGAAAAGATCTAATAATAAAAGAAAGAGTAGAAAGTGCATTTTCTTTTCAGTTGTTTGAAAAGAGTGACATATAAAAATAAATAGTAATAAAATTGCGTGTAGAACAATTATGCTTTATTGCTAATTTACGCTGCTTTCTAACGAGTGAGAAGTTAAAATGGGCAATTTGCATTAAAAACAAAAGTTAAAATTTCACTTTTGTATCAAAATAATTTTATTTTTTTTAACTACTAAATAAATATACTTTCAATTTCATATCAAATATAGTCTTAAAAGAAATTTAGTTTAATTTGGTAGAAAAATAAATTTCATTTAATTTTTTATTTAAATCAAAGCAGTCCTAGAAGAATTTCAGGAAAAAATCGACGAGCTCCACTCACAATAAGTCCTAAAGCATTGACAACCATATTTCGATTTTGCTTTTGTTTCCTTTCATGTTCGGTAAATATCACTACTAAATAATTATGGAAGAAATGGGACAAAACAGACATGGTGGAATAATGATGATGGAAAATTCTCAAGAAAGAGAGATCTATGACAGAACATATAACCGTGGCAACTGACAACGAGTTCCCTTATAATAATAATAATAATAATCTGCAGAAAATTACAAAATTTCATATATCCCTTCGCTTCATTTTGACAATAAATATCCACCCAGTTGTTTGCTTTCCCTTATTGGTAACATCATATCTGAAATCAGCAGAAAGGTTCTGGTGATCTTCACTATTAGCGACATCAGCAATCTCTGGAAGTTAATGAGTTAATATAGCAATCCCTTTTCTTTTTGCAGTAGAATTCTATCCAGCCATATCTTCAGTAAACTTTGACAACATTTTTTCTCAATGAAACCATGCCACTTGGAACAATGAGGCCTTTCACCTGAGACGTGTAGGCACCAGTGGCAGAACGACTTTCGGTATCGACTCATCTGGTAGAACCTTCATCTTCAGTTTTGAACGCATGCGCTCTTTATCAGTTCTCCAAGGATTCCAAAAATGGCCTAAGATTTTACCAAGCTTGATTTCAGTTTTCACTGCGACCTCAATAACTGGAAGGTTAGCACTAATCCAGTGGACATTTGACAAAGAACCGAGATCAGAGGTCTCCTCGCTTTGAAGTACAGCTCAGATTTTCCCCGTTGGAATAATAATTATGATAATCTATCTCCATAGTTAGTGCCAGCTTAACTACATTCACCGCCATGATGCTGCAGTTTTGCTTTGATTTTTATTTTTGCTCTTCTTTAGAAGCATTGACACACGGGTAGAATCTCTAGAAGATGAATGTTTTTCACCCCGCAACCACAGAAGGGCCGTTGCAGCTGCATCCTTCTCTGCAAGTTTCTTACTAGTGCAAGGCTGCCCTACAAAGTCCAGACCGTTAAATATCACTGTTGAACGGAACTGGTTGTTTTTCAATTGTTTTGTCTTATAGATGGGTGCTCCATGTCCAGCCCTGACAAGTGCAGTTTGCAGTTCGGTTTTAGAATTATCAGATTTTTGTTCTACAGAAATGTTTTCTTTCATTGCCTTCTTAGAGGGTGCTGGCAGCTGGCGACCAAAGACAAATCTACCATCACATCGATCCTCTGAGACAAGCAATCTTATTGCCATTAAAAGCTCATTCTGAGATTGTATGTCCAGCTTGGGGTCCAACAGCTGCAAAAGGCATACAGATCAATTGAAAGAAAATATATGCATCAGTCTACCGTCAAAACAAGAGAATTGAGAGGTTCTGAACTAAAAAATTCATCTGTTGCACACAATAAGAAACAACTGATACTCGTGAGGTCCAACATCCAAGTGCACTAAATTATCAAATAACATAACTGCAACAAAATGTTATTACTCACTTTCTTTTGAACAAGTTCCTCAAGCTCCCTCTTTAAGCTTAAATATGTATCTGCCAAGGCAGGTTTCATGAAAAATTCGAAGTATCCTTCCAACATTTTTAGGTGTCCATCCTATTCAAAAGCAGTGAACAAAATAAATCATGGCACAATATGAGTGGATAAAAGAAGCTAACTCAACAGCATCTTGAATCAATTATATATGATACAAAAGGGATGATCAAAATTGAATTAGATAACTTACTAGTCCACCTCTAGATAAGTTTCCTCCAAATAAAAGTAACATGGAATCTGATATGCCAGTCGAATCCCGGAGAAACACTGAATTCACTTTTACTTTTTCATTAAAAACCAACCATGGGTATGGAATTTTAGGTATCCCAGCATTCACAGAATTCTGTTGGTTGGAAATCAAGAATGGATAATTAGCACTTCAAATACTGTGTTATCATCCGCTAAAATATGCATTAAGAAAGCAACAATGTACCTAAAGTTAAGAAACTTACAGAGTACAGAAGCACTTGTCCATCCTCCATTGTTTTCAATGTTATTGACTTCTCCTTGTTCTGCACAAAACAACAACGTACAGGCATGATACCATAAGACAAAATTATGCTGATCAGTTAGCTCATATTAATGGTCCAACAAATATTGAGGCTTTCTTATATATATATATATATTTAGGCCTGCTACTTCCTTCTAATTGGCAAGTTTCAGACATCCTATGACCTAACCCAACCACACCCAATGCTTTTATTGATTCCACTAAACCCCAAATTACTTCTTGGATTACTCTTTTTTGCTTGAAACTTACAAGGCAAACAGTATCACAAAAGCACAAATCGAAATGATGGAACAAGACAAGAGAAGAAACTGTTTCGCTCGAATCTTTGACAAAAGAAATTAGAGGAAACGCAACAAAATTGCAGCATGTCTCACCACAACTGAGCAGATCCCAGGAAACAAGCCCACACAGATGACAGCTCGAACAAGATGCTCATCATGACTCCATGTACTGCAGTCCTCTGTTTTCTTATCAACAAGGCCAGTATCCTTGAGCAAGAAATAGAATTGCTTCCGAAGAGAATCAATTGCTCTCAAGGTTTGTGCAGAAAGAAAATTTTTCCAACAGTACTCATAACCAGATTGTTGTCTTTCAGCATCTTTCCAACCATCATAAGCTCGGACTAGGGCAAGATGATCACTGAAATCACGTTGAGAGAACTGTGCTTTTGCAGACTCCGCAAGCTTCAAGAAGATCAAGGGTTAGATCTATAATAGTAACAATAGTAGTTATAATAAAATTGAAAGAAAAATGCCAAAAATAGCAAATGAAGAATGAAATTTCATAAACGTTTTGCAATGATGTCTGACAAAAAATCAACAGAAGAAGAAAAATAAGCATAATCTGCAACAGCTAAAGTAGATGAACAGGTAAAACTTTGGCAGAAGAATGAATAAGGCATGCTCCACGTGCTACCACATTTGATTCTATTAACCCTCATTCAAGAATTGATTGAACTCTGAAATTTATTTGGGCTAAGTTGAAGTTGAAGAGACTTTGGACCTCAATTTTATCAAACTTTACGAGTGAAATTGAAGAAAACCAATAAGAATCCGACTTTGCAGTTAGAATTTCTTAAGCATCATACACAAAGAAGAATTGCACAATACAATCCAAAGCAGCAAAATCATATGAAATTCTCCCCAATAATTGTTGATTCTGAAAGAAAAATAGAACATATATTTTTTTTTTCTGAAGAATAATTGCATATGCAAATAACTGTAGACCCATGGGTAATAGACTCATAATACTTGTTAGACCTGGAATGAAATTAAAAAGTAAATGCTAAGCCATAAGTATGGTGAAATACTCACGATATGATGCACAACCCTAAATTACCAAACAAAGCTGGATGTTGCCAATACACCCTTGAATTCCAGTTTCAGGAAAGCAAAATCATGGGCAAAAAGGGCTTAAAGACCTGATAAATTCAGAATTATATTCTAGATATTGTATCGGACATATTTACAATAACAAAATAGCTTTCTTGTTCTGGAGAACTAACAAGTAATGTTTGAATATTTAATTCAAGTGCATCTGCTGCTAGTTGGTATCAGTTCATTTTTGTGGATGTGTGTTTTTGTAATATACACAAATACAATTCACTATCAATACATCTATTGTATCAAGACATAAAATATAAATATTTTATATCTTAATACATTAGACATTATTAATTCAAAAGTACAACATACCAAGACCACATAGTGGTTAGTAGATATTTAATATAGATAACATATTTTATAACTCTAAAATCTTTCTCCACACTATAAATTATAATACTGTAATTCTATAATAATTTTCAACATCAACCTTTTCAACTCTTCCAAAAGACAGTTGAACCTCTACAATAGGGTTGCACAAAAATTAACCAAACCGATAAAACCAAAGCGATCCAATCCAAACCAAAAATTATGGTTCGGATGGTTTTATGGATGGTTATGGTTTTTAAATTTTTATGAACCAATTTTTTAGTTTGGTTTTGGATTAGAAAAATATAAATCTAATATATATATATATATATATATCAAAAAAAGGAAAAACCTAATTTCATTATTTTCTTTTACTTGTAGAATATTAGGATCAAATGTTACTTTTGATGAATGTTTTGAAACACCATGATTAAGCAAGAATTACTTTAATGATCTATAAATTATATTTTAAATTTCTAGAAGTTAAAAATGGTGTACTAAATTTTTATATTTTTAATGAATTTTATATTGTTATTTTTATCATTGTTTTAAGTTAATTTTTGTTGAATTTTTATGATATTTAATTTTTTTATGTTGTTCATTCATTATTTTTCAAATCAACTATCCAAACCGAATCCAAATAGTATTGGTTTGGATATTTTTAGTAGTGCTTGGTTTGGTTAAAAATTGAAATTTTTGTAAACCGACTTTATTGGTAGTTATAAATTTTTGGTCTAAACTGACCAAACAAAACTATAAGCACCCATATTCTATATGAAACTGCAAGTTACATCTCTTACACTCAAGTGATTGAAATAAAAAAGAATATTTATCTTTTTGATCCTAAGAAGCTAGATTCTTAGCAGTACAAAATCTAATTGAAGTTATAATTTTTCAATTGAATCAATTACTTTGCAAAAAATTGATATATTAGGTAGTAAAAAGCAAAAGAAAAGCTTATTATACACAAAACTGTACACTTCATCTTCAAAAGTATACAGGGAAAGAGTAGACAGCCTTTGCAAAAATTATATACAAATTTTAGTATTTGACATTTACTTTTTATTTTGTTTTTTTAATCAAAAGAGTATGTATTCTACACAATGAGATTTTATATATATATATATATATATATTAATTTTTCCCTTTTTTTTTTATAGTTGATGGTAATCAAAATTATAAGAAATATGCCTATGAAGGGGAAAACAAAAAAAAGTAGAAACAAAATCAATATAAAAAAGAAAATGATAAAATATTCACATATCTTTCAATTTTTTACTTTTCCTTGTTGAATCTAGTCTAAAGTCTGGCTTGCATTTTTACATAAATTCCGAAGTCCAAATCAGTCTTACTAAGCTGGTAAATATTGTTTAGGCCCAACAAAAACCGAAGAAGGAAAAAAGACAAATACTCAAGTGCCAAAAGGTCACTGTTATTGTAACAGTAAATTTGCGAAGCATTTTAGTATAATATAGTAATGTTTAACAGTCAAAAAAGCCAAACCACGTCCCAAATTCAAATCCAATATGACGAACACAGGCAATTATATCATAATTGAAAAAATTACTAGCAATTTCATCCAACAGGTAGAGTTGGTAATAGGAACTTATTGAAGTTAGCAAAGGTCAGCAGATTATCTATGCCATGCCAGTCAATCACGGCAGTCAGGAGTCCGTTGCTATTAAAATCATAAAATAAGTTTAAAATAAATTTAAGTTTCCAAAAAGCTGCCCCAAATTAAAATTTGAAAAAAATTTGGTGAGTATATGGTCATTAAAATTTAAAATTAAATCCAAATATTAGTGAAACGCACAGCAGCAAACTTACATCCTTTTTGTCAAATGGCATCAAGAATGGATCTCTGACACTAAGACCAGCAACAACAGTCATAACTGGATCAAGACAGTTGAAAATGACCCCAAATATAAGCATTTTCCCTAGCTTTGGCTCAACCGGAAGCACTGACAAGTGACGTCCTGCATAGCAACATAGATACTCAACATTCTCCCTTAGAAGCACAACCTGTTTCACCGTCTTAAACAGCTCAAAATCAAATATAAACTAAATATCACTGAAAAAACATAATTTATGCACCTAGCACTGTTAGATTTTCATTCTCATCCAAAGCTCCTATCACTTTCAAATATTCAACAGCATTTTGAACCTACAAATCAAAAGATATTAAAATATTAACATATAGAAAAATAAACAAATGATGAAAAAACAAACATTTAAAAAAAAGCATTGTGGAAACTGAAGCATCTGGGAGTTTTACATGAATGCAAAAAGAGAGCAGCGTGTGCAACAAATTTCAGATAACAAAATTAGGCAATTTACCGATAGAGGTTCTGGTGGCTGCAATGCCTTAGAAAGGAATCCCGAAATACTACCAAGTTGGAGACTTTTAATTTGCAAGCATAAAGACTGCAATGGAGTCCTTAACAGTTCTGGTAATTGATAATCTGCAAATGCATCATATACACATCTGGGATAGAGATGATAACACTCGCCAGGTTGAACACGACCTGCTCTTCCTCTTCTCTGAAAACAAATAAAAAATAGTGGAACATTATCATTAATCCATTTGAATTCTCAATGCAATTGATAATGCCATGAATCAATTATGTTAAATAAAATTTGATGAACAAGCACCAGGCCTCTGGAATGTAGATAGTATTTCTCATGAAGTCTAGGCATTACTAAAAAATCAAGAAACATATACATATAAGATACGGCACATAGCCTATCAAAAGTTTCAACAATACCTCACCAAAATTACAATAAAAATTGAACTTTCCACAAGTCCTATCATACTTCAACAGAAATGGAGGAAAAATCCAAGTTAACACTTGCAACTGTTCTATCAACAGGAGTTTGAAATTAACACTTCTTAAAACAACATTTAGCTTATAAATGAAGCATTTTACGGTACCAGAAGGACTCCTGAGGAAAGCTATGTTCATTAGGATCTCCAAATTTTAAGCATATCCATAGTGCAAACATGTGCTTGTGTGAACATTAGGTGCATGGAAAGTATGCTTAAAAGAGAAATATCAAACAAATGTTTGGCACACATAACACTTAATGCACCCATCGCTTAACACACCAATTTTACTATTAACAAAAACAATCATACACACAAACACATTCTTAAATTCAAGGGAGACCTAAAAACAAAAAGTCTTCCTGTAATTTTACACCACCCAAGAAAATTATGAGATTACAATGAATCTCATTTGAGATTAAGAAAGAAAGTTAGATGGCATTGTTCAAATTTCAAATCAAATTGGATTTTAAATAATTCATCAACAGTTAAATTTAACAAATATTCCTAGAATCCTAGAAGAAGAAATCATATTGTCTATGAGCTTGCTGTCCTGATTGCAAAAATAAAGAACTGGAATCAAATTATTTAGCAAAATTCATCAGGAGAGTATACGACCTCATCAATAGTATGACTAATTTCACATAGTGAGAAAGTAAATGAGAATGGTGGCAGCTTGTAATTTGAAGGCATGCCAAAACTGATTCAAATGCCCAAGTACTGATTTGGTGTACAGTATATCTCAGTCCAACCATGAGATGTTTAGGTTTAAAAGTTAGTACTATGTTGCATTTTGATGTCTTTTTAAGACAAATAGCAAGATATTGACTTAAAGAATTAAGAGGTACTTTTGTAGTTTAAGTGATTGGATGCTTTATGTTTTCAAGTTTTATTCGGAACCTTTATTTTACTTTCAGCCCTGATTTTGAGTCTTTATGGGTCTAGGAAAACATTAAAACATCTAAACTCCATTTGTTTCACTGAAAGTTTTCCCAAAATATATAAATATTAACTTAGAGCACAATAAGTCAATTGGTCAATGAATAATGCTTCCCAATTAAATTGAAAATTAATACAAATATCAAACTCCAATAAGCCACCAACCATAGTTATTAAAGGCGCACTAAGACGCTAAGGAGTCCTGGAGCCTAGGCACAGGAACGCGCCCAAGTGACATGAGGAACAAAAATAAAAAACAATTGAAAAAAATTATAAATTTTATTATTGGACTACTAGCAAAGTGATATACTATTATAACTATTAACATTCAAAACACGTAAGTCATAACAATAAAATAAAAACACAGAAAAAAAATTTAATTAAGGTTTGAAATTCTAAACACAAAGCTCATAGGCTTATTAAAGACTTGAAGTCCTAAACACACAAGGATCGTAAGCTTACTAATATTGTATTTAACAAGTTATAACACTTATTAATTATGAATTATCATAGCAAACCACAATTAGTCTTGCGCCTAAATTGTGTTATTCAAATCGTCTTTGTGAAGGCTGGAATAGATGTTTTATTTGCCCTAACTCTTTTTTTTTCTTTTTTATTGCTTATTTTGGAAATAATTAGGTGTGGTAAGACCTACTAAGAATTTTTTTCAATTTTTAATCAATAGTTCATATTTCCCTATACTAAAAATAAAAAAAAAATACAAATATTTAATTAATGTCACAAAGGTGCGCCGCCTTAGGCTCAAGGCCTTTGTGACAGCACCCGCCTTTGGATTTTCAAGGAGCTAAAGCTAGCGCCTTGCACCTTGGGCGCGCCTTTAACAACGCCGCCAACAGCCACTAAACATTGAAGATTGTAGGAACTTCCCTTTCTCTTATATAATTTCATCATTTAACTACAAAAGAAGAAAAATATTCTTTTATGTCAGTCACAGCCTTCTCCATTACAAGAAATTATTTTTTTATTGTAATCCAAATGCCAAATATTATGACTTACCCTTCATTTCAGTACTATGACTAAATAGTAGAAAATGTCTTTAAAATATTTTCCATGTAATATTGTCACATACAATTTATTTTCAGAAAAACAAAAGGAACCTTAGCTTTCCGCAACAGTCAATTCCTTATTAGATAGCAATATGCTTTAGATAACCTGTCTTATAAGTTAGAATTGACTATTGAGTTTAAAAATATCCAAGCAGGTAATGATACTTAATCAGTCAACAGATATTAGAATGAACATTTAGGAATTGTCCCTCTTTGAACCTTGTAATGTAATTTGATCCTGGATGATTAGCATATGGAAACATGAGGTGTGCTACAAACTATTAAGTATGAAATCTCATATACATAATCACCATCTTCAAACTCACAGATAATTTATATATAACCAAGCATAAATTCTCATTCTTCAATCCTAATCAAATAAAACCAATGTCTTTAATGTTTTTTAAAATTGAGGGATAATGTCTACAGTGTCAAGCCTGCGCTGCAAACAGCCCCTAAAGTTTGATCTTCCTCTCTTTGATCTATTTTGCTTCCTAATCGTACTAAATTCTAACTCATGTGAACTGGTCTTTCTCACACTCAAATGGATGTAGAACTAGTATCAATGGTCTAAGCTACTAGGTGCTAGCTAAGATAAGATGAGTGCATAAAAAGCTGTCAGATGTGCATGGAAAAATCAATTTTTGATTATTGTTATATCATCCATAAACTTGTTAGGCCCCAATCAAGAATACTTGGCTCAAGAACAGAATGGGGAATGGGCTGCCAAGTGGCAGTATTTAGCTATGCTGAGCTAGAAGGAGAACGTATAGGGCGGTTTTTGTTGCTGGGCAGTTAGTTATGCCTGGGGATTAGCGAGTATGGGTATAAATAAAGATTTTGTGAGCGGAGCGGGGTATGTGAGTATTTCTCTTGGGTATTTGCTTGGGAGAGCTTGGGAGACTCTCGAATTTCTCCTAGTTGTTATTTGGTTCAGTTCATAGTAATACAAATATATTTTTTGATATTCCCTATTATTGAGCTTGATATGATCTATTGTTTGCTGGCTCTATGCTGGTTGTGATTTGCAGAGAAGGTAGAAACAGATCCTAACAATTGGTATTAGAGCGGTGAGATCCTCTATAGAAACCTGCAGTCAATTTGCCGAAAAGAAGTGGAAACTTGTGTTAAGAAGTTAAAGGTTAAGATGGGATTGGATCAACTTGATATTGAGAAGTAGAATGAATTTGTGAAGCGGATCTCTCAGATCGATGAAATGTTGATGTTACTGCTACGCCATTACAACATCGATAACCACCGAGCTGCCATTCCAGTACAAGACTCGACCTCGGAGATGGCTAACAATGATTCGTCACCTTGGGACCCTATTTCAAAGAAAGAAACCTATAGCAACTTCATGGAGGAAGACAAACAAGAACTCAAGGAAGAAGGCAAAAGTTGACTTGTCTTGGGTTAGGCCAGGCCAGGCCAAGCCATGGTTACGGCCCAATAGGTTGAGAAGCAATGGGAACCAACCTCTTTTAACACCATCAGATCCACACAGCAATCTCTTTCCTTCAAATCTTATAAGAGCTCAATGAGACATCAGGAGCTAAGATTTGTAACCCTAGTTGACGGGGAGCACAGATTCTCACTGGAAGATGAAGACCATGAAGATGAACACCAGCCAAAACCTCAAACCTGAGAGCCACACGCACGAAGGGCAAGGAAGAAGCTGGACAGCTCCTATAAGCAACCACAAATCGGAAAGTGGCCTATTCGAGTTCCTGACGGAATAATCGGTGGAACAAGCACGGGGATGATGAAAATGCAGCCAAAAAGTGCAGACTCATGATGTTCCAATCGCCAGAGCTGCCCTTTGTTATCGGCGTTGCTGGGAAAACTATCTCACAAACCACGACTGTGTTCCAAGTGTTGAAAGGGATTGACACTCATGTTGAGGCCTACATGATAGGAATGTATCAGAGTGGTGCCATGGAAGAAAAGTGGAAAGCTAGATTAGATCCGGTGGTGACGCGATTGGAGAAGCTACTACTGTCGAGGCTTGCGGTGCAAGGTGTCGTGGAGATTAGAGGAGACTATGCAATAAGAATAGTTTTGGGTCTATTGATTATGGCGATTGAAAATATGAGCACACAATTCCAGGATTGTATTTCTAATACATCTGTGAAAATTGGCGGGCGATACATGGATGCTCCAATTGCGAACGTACGTGTGATGGTTGAGGGCATGAACCGATTAGAAGCATACATATTTTATCCTCATGAATTTTAGGTTGTTTTGCTTTCTAGTGTTATTTGTTTTGGTACTACCAGTGACCTAATCACGTTTGCTTTTTGGGCTTCGAGACTTCTTGTCCAACATTTCCCTTTGAACCCAATAGCATTAGTCTTGACCAAGGATAGCAATGACAAAGATATTGAGCTGAAAGGGAGAGTCGTTGTCAGCAACTTCCTATACTGAGCGGTTTGTGAATGCTATGCTTCATCAAGATCCATTATCAAGTTATGGGACCTAGGGAAACTAGGAATAGAAGTGATTGATTTCATATTCTCTAAGGTTGAAACAAACCTAGAAGGTGGTATCCTAATAAGTAAGTTCATGAATAGTATTCATCTAAGCTTCTATGACCATTTTGCAGCTTATCAACTATTTTTATGAAACCCATATCCTTGCTGCAAATTTTTCTGTTTCTGTTCGCTATAGGAGAAGATGAGCCGCATGAGAAAGAAGCTGAAGGCGAACTTTAAGCTCGCTGATCTGAGGATTGTTCATGGAAGAGTTAATATTTCTGGTCTTGGGATGAAACTTGGTGGTAGTGTTTGGGTGATGTTTCTTTCCAAAGTTGGCTATAGTTGTGCAACAAGCAAAGTGAGCTTTCAAATAATCGATCTAGATTTGATTCTATGGAATTCTATGTTCTTTGGATATAAATATTGTGTTTTCAAGGATCCAGTATTGCATTTGTTTGATGGGAAGCGAGCAAGCAAGAAACAACAACTTGAGTGATTTACTTTGGTTGGGTTGAATTCAGGTATACCAGATTTTCGGCTGTTGGAAATTGGCCAAGGAATTTATGGTTCTTGCTGGACTATTGGTTTTAACTGTCTTGAATATGTAGAGACATTGTTGTTTTACTTGCAACAAAATGGTGAAGAAACAATGGTTGAAGCAAGAGCAAGGAGCTTCAAGGTTCTCAATTGGTTGACTAACAGTCTTCCTTATGGTGGTCCGCAAGCAATCAAAACCTCAATTCAGGACTTTTCCACCCTTGAGGACAAGGTTGATCTTTAGGCAGAAAGTAATGTTAGGCCTCAATCAAGACTACTTGGCGCAAGAACATAGTGGGGAACGGGCTATCAAGTGGCAATCTTTAGCTATGCTAAGCTAGAAGGAGAAAGTATAGGGTGGTTTTTGATACTGGGCAATTAGTTATGCCTAGGGATTAATGAGTATTAGTATAAATAAAGATTTTGTGAGCAGAGTGGGGTATGTGAGTATTTCTCTTGGGTATTTGGTTAGGAGAGCTTGGGAAACTAGAATTTCTCCTAGTTGTTTGGTTTGGTTCATAGTAATACAAATATATTTTTCGCCATTTCCTATTTTTGAGCTTGATATGTTTTATTGTTTGCTAGCTCTATGTTGGTTGTTGAGTGTGATTTGCAGGGACGGTAGAAACGGGTCCTAACACTCAATGTTGTTAAAGGCGCACAAGACAAAACAATCTCAGCCATTTATCATACACTTAAAGTAGCTTATGTGGAGCTTACACACACCTGATTATTTCACCCAAAAAAAAAAAAGATTAAAAGAATAAAAACCCTAAATGTTGAAAAGGAAAGGAGGCCTATCATACTCGATCAATTAAGGGAAAAAAATATTGACTCCACGTCTACATCAATTGCTAGGTCTAGGCCTAAGCAAGCAGAAAAGGAAAAAACTTCTCAAAAAAGGGCTACTCCTCTAATACTTAGAGATGAGGAAGAGGGCAATGAAGAAGAGAAAGAGGATTTTAATGAAGAAGAAGAAAACTACATGGAGCTTAGTGATGATGAGTGATGAGTGATGTCATGATTATAATTAATATTTAGTAATTAATCTTTAGTAGGAGATTAGAAGTGTAGAACCAGGACTATAACTATAAACTTATAGTAAATTAGTAATGAAAAATGCTTTAGGATTTCCACTATAATATAATAGTACTACTATAGAACTAGGACTTCCAGCCATTTATAGGACTATACTTTACTTTTATTACCTCTTTTGCACATGTTCTTTATTGTGTTTTAAGTACCTCTTGAACATTATGTCTTGCTCTTTTGAATTGCTTTTCTTTGGTATTGAATTAAGTTCATGATTTTGTTTTATGTATGTGTTGTGTTATGAGTTCAAGGTTTATTTTATTTCATTTTATTTTTTGCGCCTTACTTTTGTCAGGCGCATGCTTCACCTTGCACCTCAAGCGATGAGAGCCCTCAGCGCCTTGGTGCACCTTTCCCCTTTAACAACTATACTAACATTTTCATATTTAATCCCTAAAAAGAGGTCAAAAACATATGGTCCTTCATTCTTATTTTCTATATCTTAAAAGGAGATAATTGTTCCATGAAAGAACTTACTTGCCGAGCTGCAGCCTTGGAGATCCATGAGGGAAGTAAACAAGGTGTATTATTTAGTGCATCATATGATGTCTCTTTTGCTTTACCACAATCAACCACAAAGACCACATCTGGGATGGTAATGCTCGTCTCAGCCATGTTAGTAGCCAGGACTATTTTCCGCACTCCATCTTCAGGCTTATCAAATATTAACCTCTGGATGGGTATAAAAAAGGGAATAAGGAAATTTTACATTTTAAATAAACATAAGAAATTATCTGAATATCTTGAAGCAAATCACGAAAAAGGAGGATAACCAAAGAACTCAACTTTAAAGAAATAATAAAAAGTAGAAGAAAATAAAATAAAGCAAAAGTTGGGTCGAACTTGTTTGTTACTTTCCTTACATGAATATATCATTAAAGTAGCAGACAGAAAAATCACCTGCTCAGAGCTGGCCATTGAACCATGGCATGCAAGCAGCAATACTCTGCTGGGATCACCCAAGACAGGATGCGTTTGTAGCTGATCCTTCATAGAATTAATGTCATCCCAACCAGTCATAAAAACCAGAACAGCACCAGGTCTCTCTTTATTAACTATGTGACAAAGCAAACGCTCGATGAGGTTAAAACCAATTGAGTCTGGATTCCAAGAGGATAGAGATTCCTGGGTCCGACGACTGTAGCCTTTAAACTCGGCAACTTCAAGCGCATCCTATCAAAAAGTTAAAAGGTAAGAACTGGAAGGGGGGCGTGAGTGGAACCAAAATCATGCAGCTCCATACCTCAACAGAAGAAGCTATCTGGCTCTTCCTCTTTCTGAAAGCTTGAGCTTGTTTTTGCATTTTCCATACCTTTTCTTGACCATAATCATCAATTTGATTATATGCCGTCAATCGGTATCCAGTCATTTCTAGAATATCCTCTAGAAAATGTGCACGGACAGGATAAGTAAAACCCTGAAAATTGAAAAACCACCCCACCAAGAAGAAAGTTAAGTCTCCACCCAGAAGAAAGTAAAGTCTGACCTGCTGACCTTCAAACATGTTCTTTCTATTTGGGGATTAATAAACAAACTCATCAAAGGAAAGATGAAACCAAATGCACACAAAGTATAGAAGAGCACACAAAATATAAAATAGTAAAAAACCTGTAAACTAAAAGTGTTATAAACTGAAACAAGGACAAAAAAAACCTTTAAAGTTTAAGACAAGATCTCATCCCTCAAAAGGAGCACATCCCTATTATATTACTTGAATAAAATATGTGGCAACTGCGCAAACTAAAAGCTTGTATTTCCTAACAAAAAACAGAACAAGAACACTTGAAACAATTCTAACACTGTTCATTCAAGGCTCCTTCACTTCAGTATGGCATGAAAAATATGGGCCCAATCATTCGCCCCGTCTATTTTGCACAAAGCAATCAGATAAAATTCATATATTACACATCACAAGAAGTGAAAATTAAAAGACCGACTCAGTTGCAATAAATCACTTTTAGCCTGCAGTTCAAAATCAGGACTGCTTATGATGAAAGAACTGTAAGTGAAATACATGACAAAAAAGTACTAGCTCCCAATTAGAAAGAGAGAAATTCTCAAAGGAGACCCATCAATGTGTCCTGGTGGAACGTAAAAAAACTTTCCAAGTCTAAAGATTTTTTATTATTATTTTTTCAAGCAAAAATGTGCAATAGCTATTCATGAACACAAAAGGATGCTTCAAATATCAATGGCAATCATGTTTTTACAGTTTTACTTCTATCGTTACAATTACATATTCTGCAGATAAGCATATTACCACTGTATGCTTTGGCAATAACATGAAAGAACAAAGAAAACCAGCAGAAAAACTAATAGATGGAATAGAGCTATTTCCAGCAAATGCTGTATGACAATGATGACTAGGAAAACCACCTAGACGGTTAGCACTGTAAGAACTTGTCCAAAATTCAAATTTATTTATTTGCATAGGGAACAGCAATCAGAATCATAACACTTACAGGAATGTGGAGTGTTGGAGCGCCACCAAAGTAGGAAGAGAATAGCTCAGCATTTAAAGTTGCACTCATCAAAATCAATCTCAACTCCGGTCGACGAGGAAGGAGATCTCTTAGGACAATAAGAAGGAAATCTAGCAAATAAGCACACCTTGGTAAAACATCCAATGACATAACATTCACTTATTAGGAACAAAAATGAATTTCAATTTTACCTTCATTCATTCCACGCTCATGAATCTCATCAACAATAACATGAGTTACACCATTCAGATTCCTATCAACAAGTAATCTCCTCAATAATATGCCAGTGGTGCAAAACAGAAGGCGAGTATTCCTCCCTCTCATTCCCTCTAGCCGAACTTTGTAACCAACCTTTTTAACAGAAGAGAAAACAGTGGAAATTAACTTAATTGACAAGGTAGCATTACCAAAGAAAGCTTCATCAGATAAAGGCAGAGACTAACAGATTCCCCCAGGTTCTCCCCTCGTTCAGCAGCAACTCTTTCAGAAACTGCCATAGCAGATATTCTTCTGGGCTGGGTACATATGATATTACAAGCAGCTCCACGAGTAGCTTCAATCTCAGAGTCTAGTATGTATTGCGGGAGTTGTGTGGTTTTACCACAGCCAGTTTCACCTGAGACAACAACAACCTGCAAAGTATATACATTTTCTAAAATTTAATATAGGTTGTAGGTAAAAATCACATTGCAATCATTATAATTTGTTCAGTTTAGAAACCCATCACAATTATGATTTAGACCAACCAACCTTGCAACGAAGTTACGGAGCAGACTAGTGGGCAGCATATTGTCAATCGATCTAGCTATAGAAATTCTATTAACCAAAACGTAAGAACCCAAGAACAAAATGACACTGAAACTTCTCCCTCTGTCAAGTTGATAGACTCATTTCCAATGCTTCCAAAAATATTAAAATGCAAATATGAACAAAAGGTTGGCAGCAGGGGTGTCAACCATTCCCCTGATGTGGTGCTCATGATGGATAAGAATGAAAATCACCAACATATTGATTTTTTTTTTTTTATCTCAAGTCAGTATTGACTTGAAAGCCATATCACTGCACAACTTAAGATGAAACCAAGTATTCTCTCTATATATCAACTCTCTCTCACCTCCCACTTACTTTCTCAACCCCTCCATTTCTCTTCCAAACTCTAAACCCCAAAAGATCCAATACATAACCTACAATCAAACAAACAAAGTAACATCGATTATGCATAACATTAATAATAATCTCCATGGATTTGGAGCAAGGAACATTTACATTATGCCATCACAACCTAAAATAGGACTTTGACCTAACCTTCCTTAAATTTAACAAAGAAACCAACTTTATCATCTGAAACCCAATACCAAGCAACCTATGCCCTCTAGTGCCCTGACCAACATCTCCTCCCCATTGCTGACTTAACATAAATGGTGGCATCTTAGATAATGTACATCAGGCGTTTCCTATTGAAAATGGATTAAGATATTTTAAGATCTTTTTGAAGGTCAGAAGAGTGGAAAAAGGTTTGTGATCGGATCATTCTCAGGAAAGGGAGTGAAAACAAGAATTTGGTGCCAAGGCATTGGCTGTGAAACAAGCAAGTGTAGAAAAATAAATAAATAAAAGAAAGAGACCTCACCAATTAGAACCAACTAAATACTGAATGTGTCTTTTCAGGAAAAAATGCTAACTTTCATAACAACTACAAAAATTGAAATATTTAAGGAATAACTTCAAAAAAAGCCTAACCACCATTTTCTCAATTGGACACCTTTTTTTTTGTTCAATTGGACATAATATGCTTTCATTTTTTCTCAACATAAAACATTATGATTCAATTGGAAAAAAAAAAGGACATATTGTGTCCAATTGAAAAAAAAATAGGTGTCCCATTGAAAAAAAATGTATCAAATTTTATTTGGTTTGTAAAATTAGGCATAAGCCTAAGTTTGTTAATAACTTAGAATAAATGTTAGTTAAATTTTATATTAGCTACTGAAGGTAGAAAAGAAAGTAAAATGAAGTTAGTGTATAAGAAGAATTAATGTGATAATCGATAAATTGAAAGTTGATATTTTGATACATGAAACAGGTTTTGAAACAGGTTTTGAAACAAGTATCTTCAAGAAGTCCACTAAACATACGGCACCATGCCAGTTTAAAATAAACTAGATAGTTACAGGTCATTAACAAAAATTAATAGAACTAGGTTAATCAGGCATAATTAATAAACTATGGTCAGTCAACCACACCATAACCGCTAGGTAGACTACGTTATAATGGAATTGATCGTGTAACATCGTCTGACTCTGCCATTAAGCGGTAGAATAAGATGGTGTTACATTTGGTGGTATTAAAATACCCTATCAAATGCCCTAGTCATATGCTTTCATAGTTCTTCTAGGACTGGAAAATAGGGCATCAAAAAGCACATTCAACAAAAGCATAGTAATGCTATAAAATTGATACATAAATCCTAACATGTCTAGAAGTAAAATTCATCAAAGGAATAAACAAGTAATACCTTAGTTTAAAAACTTCAGAAAACCAAAAAGATATCAAGACACTTTTACTAGAACCACGTACACATTTCAAACTCATAAACAAAGATGTAATGGCAGGAAACCAAGAAAAAGAAGTAGAAACACAACCACACCTGATTTTCAGAAATGGCTTTTATAATTGCATCTCGTTCTTTATACGCTGGAAGACTGCGGCGAAATTCAGCCATCTTTTGGCCATCAGGAGAATCCTGTAGAAGAATTGCTATTAAGCTGATACTATTCAAAATGTCTTAACTCTTAATAAGACATAAAATCTAGAAAAATAAATAAAGATAAGAAATTAAGAACTTTAGATGAGGAACAGAAGTGCCAATAGTGCTATTGATGGCTTAAAAATATTATACAATTAATTCCAGCAAATTAATTTCTAAAAGCACTTTAAATGTGATTAAAAAAGTATAACAGGCAAATAAACACCCATAAAAGAGAGAGTGAGGACAATCTACAGTAAAATATATCTCCATACAACTTGTTAGGATAAATTGTACAATATACCTGCCAGTCTTGCTGCTTATTTCTTAGTTTCAAACTTTTCTGACGGAGAATTTTCTCCATCACAACGTTATTCTGCATCACAGGTTCTTGCTGCTCTTTAAGTCCTTCAGTCATAGTCATACTCTCCCAGCTGCTTGGTCTTGAAACGGAATTAGCAACAAAGTTTTCCCTGATCATGGATCTTTTGGAAAGGTATGCATTGAGATGAGCCTCTACTTCTCTTTGCAGCCCAAAAGGCAAAGTCACCTATGGGTGTTTCACACATTAATTGTTACGGCACCAAATGAAGAAAATTTACAGACATGAATTGCCACCTCTATTCAATTATCTTAGATGCTTTTCATGGAAAGCTCAAACAATATCAATGTATCATTTTGTTCAAATAGAAACTAAGCTATATTAAAGAAAGTAAGGAACCAAAAACAAGGATGAGCAAAACTACCTCTCTTTGAGGACGCTTGTCATCTAAATCAGGTCTGTAATTTGGCAGCGGTACTTTACTAAAGACAACAACTCTTGAATACTGACGGCTGCTAAAATAAAAATGTATTCCTCAAATTATCATAGAACATAGTTGTTAAAGGCAAAAGGCGCACCAAGGCAATAAGGGCTCTTATCGCCTGAGGCGCAAGGCAAGGCGCGTGTCTGACGAAAGTAAGGCGCACAAAATAAAATAAAATAAAATAAATTTATAACTCATATCACAACATAACACCTACATAAAATATAACTCATATCACAACATAACACCTACATAAAATAAAACCATAAACTTAACTCAATACCAAAGAAAATTAATTTAAAAGATCAAGGCATAATGTTCAATAGGCAAAACAATAAAAAACATGCACAAAAGAGATAATAAAAGTAAAATATAGTCTTATAAATAGCTAGAAATCTTAGTCCTAAAGAAGAGTAGTACTATTATACTAATATTATAGTATATATTGGGTGGTCTAGACATGCACACATATTTCCAACATGGGTCATTTCTAGTATTATTACTATGAGGTGCACTCGAAGCACCAGCATCTGCCTCAACTTCCATTAAGTATTGAACTGCATAAATAAAACATTGCATGATTTTTCAATGAATAAAAATCATCAAGACTTCATAAATCATGCACAACATCACAAGCATTGCCATTTTCAAATCAAATATCTTATTTTCTTAAAAAAAAAAATTAGAAAACTTCTATAATTCATAATAGAAGCTCAAGACGCACCGAGGCGAGGCACATCGAGGCGCACACCTCAGTAACATCACCCGCCTTTGGGCTGCTCAAGGCACCATGGCCAGCACCTTGTGCGCTCAGGCGCGTCTTTGACAACTATGTCATAGAATAGTTAAAATAACCTTAAAATATGTTTCAAGAAGTATTTCAAAAGAAAAAAGAACTGAATAAATAAAACTGTGTATAACTATCATTTATTTATAAAAAAAAATTACCTATGCAAACCCATTCGGTTTGCCATTGCTGAAAGATGCTCAAAATCGCGTCTGTCCTTTTTTTCCCTCGAGACAACTTCTTGCTCATCTTTGTTACGAAGTAGCATAGTTAACTTCCACCTCCAACCATCAATGTTATCAAGGGTGGAACCACTCTGACAAACACCAAGAAACGCAAAACCATGCCAAAGAAGTTGTAAACGGTGAGGATTATACATTTTTCATGCAGAATATCACGGGCAGATGTCAACTAAGCAAAAAATAAATAAATAAATAAACAAGCAATATAAGATTAACATGGGTCTACATGGCACTAGCATCGCAAATTACACTACAAAACTTTGCCGAGCAAATATGATATTCAAGTTTCCGTAATATAGTCTACATTACTGGAGTGCACTAATTATAATGGCAAAAAATTTGTTCCACTAGTTATAATGGCAAACATATAAAACAAACATTGCTACTAGTGAAAATATGTGAAACCATCATTCTATTGTTACTTTGTTGGGTAAAATGCTCAATTGGACCCAAAAGTTGTGTATGTATTTCAATTTGGTTTTGAGTTTTTTTGTATCATTTTGGTATCAGACCACTCAATTTTTGTTTCGGACCATGATATACAAATAATTTCCGGTAAAAATGTGTCGATGTAAACTCCAAAATGCTAGATCACCTAACACGTCAACTGCCAATTCATGTACACATGTCGTGTCATCACTTCTATTTGACAAATATACCCCTTGAAATTCTCAAAATTTTAGAGATTTAGAGGTATTTTTGTCATTATGGGTGATGACATGACATATGTCCATGAGTTGGCATCTGACTTGGCAGCTAACATGTTTGATCTAGCATAGACATGAGCACATTTTCACCAGAAATTGCTTGAGTAGCATACTCTGAAACAAAAATTGAAAGGTGGGGTACCAAATTATAACACGTCTAACTTTTGGTACCAATGAATCATTTTACCCTTACTTTGTTCTTTTCCTGTATTGTTTTAATTTTATTCTTAGCCATGCTCTAGTTTTAGCCTTTTTTTCTCACAACTCAAAAACTAAAACCATTAGAATTTTGGTTCAATTTCCACTCCCAAGTAAATAACAAGTTTTTCCATTTTTTCACCGGTCTCAAGTATTCTTCTCTGTCTGTAACAGAGTGAAAATACTTGATACTTCTCACTAACGCCTAATTTGATTGAAATCCCATAACATATATCATGCTCTCTTAAGTCTTAACTGAATGAATTACAGGCACGAAGGATTCAAAACTAAAAAAAATAATTATTTACAAAAGGAACTGTACCGAGAGCTAATTGTAACAAATTCTAAACGTTTAAACAATGAGTATAGTTAAAACCAACCAATTCCTGATTCAATGGCGACCCAGACTCGCGGTCGGAATCATCAGTAGAAACTTCCTGGTAAGCAAAGCGACCATAATTGAGGTTCTGCAAGCACAAATTGGGCAAGGCAACCGTCTTGCAATCCGAAAAACCAAGAGAACCAGAACACCTGACGGCTACCCTATGCTTCTTTAAATGTTGGGAAGCAAATAAAACAGGATTAAGAACTAGGGTTTGATGAGAAGTCATGGTAGAAAAAGATACAGAAGAAAATAAAGAGAGGTGCTTGAGGGTTTTGGGAAGGGTTTTAAGAAATTGGAAAGGAAGAGGAGTTCTTAAAGAAGTGAGAGAAGAGGTTCTCATAGACCTCTGGAAAATAACAGAGTAGCGAGACATGGTGGACTGAAGCTGGAAACAAGGTATTTGTTTATGGCAGTTGAAGAGGGTAAGAGGGTAAAGGTTGAATTGGCGCCAGGGAAAAATGTATGGCTACATCTACATGAGTTGCGATTCAATAGATTTTGCTGCAGCTGTTACCTTCCTCCAACTGTTTTGTTATGCCAACTCGCACTATTGTCCTCCGGCTCACTCAAATTAGCAATATTTGTAAGAACACTCCGGAAAAGTTCGATATTTAAGAATAATTTTCTTCAGCTTTGTTTGGATGGGGGATTGCGAACAGTAATTAATGCAAGGTTAAAAATATAGTGATATGAATGGAAAGAAAAGGAAGACGAAGATTTATGACTATTTTTCAATTGTTTGGGGTAGAGTTTGTAGGTCCAAAGAGCTCAATTGGGGTGGATCGAGTTTTTTAAGAATTTTATAAACCTTTATTAATGCTGATATATATATATTTTTTTTTTTTGTAATCTACTAGTATTCTAATTAAATAAAATAGATTCACTAAAATAAAAGATGGTATATTGGTTAAAAAAATTAATTTCAATCAAGTTATTTTACTTTTTTTTATACTTACTTTGATGAGTTACTTCTTTTTGTAATAAATAAAATATTCTAATATGGTTATAAATTCAAATTCAATGATATTTTAATCTATTTTCAATTAAAAAAAAACAGATTTGGAGACTTTGAAATAATAAAATAAAAAAGAGTAAGAAGGAAAATGTTTAACACGCTGATTTATAGTAGTTCGGCTTTCTCAAACCTACATCTACTCCTCAATATACACTCTTGAGCATTTTCTTCACTATAAAACTCTTTTTATAGGCAAGAGTAAAGTCTTTTACAGATTCAAATGAATACAAACCAAATTTTACAAGTTTTTACAAAATAAAACTTTATAAACACTTGATTAACTTGAAAACCAATGTGCTAATCAAACTAAAAGAAGTTTTAAAGCCTAACTTGAAAATTTACAATACAATCACACTTCAGTTAAGTTTGAATTTTAAGATTATATATGGAACTAAGAGCCAAAGCAAGTAGAATGACATAAGTAAAATTCAACTGGAAGGAAAAGTAATTTGGGAAATGAAGAATAAATTTCTTATATTAATTTCTTGTTTTCCAATAGCCAAAACATCATTTCAAGGGGTTTATATAATTTTTTATCTGAAAAATAGCCACTAGAGACAAGAAATATATTTTCTAAAACTAACCGTTATTTTTGTGTTTTAGCCAAAACTATCAGAGTACGTTTAGCATACTATTAGAATACTAAGTTTCTAATTTTGATAAAAAGCATTTTATTCTTAGAAAACTCAAGTTTCACTTATGTCAGACACTACAACGACTTTACAAAATAAATCTAAATATTAATATTATTCTTATACTCTTTGCTGCTCAAACAATCACTAAAAGGATGGAGGGTGAGAAGATAAAAAAAATCTTGCACTCACTTTGAGACATGAATTTTATAGAGGTTCAGGTATTAGCTAACCCTATTCCTCTCCCTAAACTTAATTGGGTATTCACTAATCTAATCATTTATATTACAATTTTGGAGTTTTAGCTAGCTCACTCCCAACTAGGTATTTTATCAAAACTAACACTCAACCCGAATTTTTCTTGTATTTTTATGGCTCACACAATAATAAAATTTCTTGTAATTTGGCTCACACTACCCAATTACAAGATAACCCAAGTGTTTCAAGATTAACACTTGAACTCTTACACAAAACAATTAATGAAGAGATTGAGAAAATAAATTACAAGAATTTTGGTACTTCTTAAGTTGTTGGATCTAATTAAATGACATTTTGGTAAGGTATTTATACTGATTATCTACCAATTAGCCATTACAAAATAGTGTCATAACTCTTTCTAACGTTTTCTTACCAATGCATTAAATGTTGTCTACAGAGAGAGTGGTCTCAGTCGGGAACATAGCTTTCCCGGTCGGGAACATAGTTTTTCCGGTTGGGAAATAATATTTTTTGATATGTTGCATATTCTGGTTGGCTGAACCGTTCAACGGCTAGTCCCTATTTAATTTTTTAGTCGGGAGTCCTAGAGTCCCGGTCGGACTTGCCCGATGATGTCATAGCCAAAAACTTAGGTCTGCTTGTTTCGAGAGCTTTCCGCTTGGGACCATGCTTCCCAATCGGGACCTAAGTCAGTTTGACTTTTGTTGTTTTGACTTTATGATGACTTGGCACATTTTGGTAGTGTCTCATCTTCAACGGTCACGTCCTTTTAAATTTTCCGATTGGACTCCAACTTGTTTCGATCTGGAAATGAGGTGTCCCGGTAAGGACATCACCTGTCCCGATCTGGTTTTGCTACTGAAATTTTCAAAATATTAGAAAGTAGTGTTTTCCTGTCTGGACATACATTTCCTTGGTCTATACTCGAGTCCCGATCTGGAAATGACATGTCCTGGTCGGGACATCACCTGTCCCCGCTTGCTTTTGCTATTGAAACTTTGAAACATCAGAGAGCAGTATTTTTCCTGTCAGGACAATGGCTTTTTCCGGTCTGTATTTGTGTCCCAATTGGGAGTTACGTGTCTCCAGGAAATGCTTGACTAGTTTAATGAGGAATTTATAATCAAATGTGCTGAAACTTTGAACATTATCAAAACAACACTTAATAAATATGTTAGTAACATTTAATTTGATTGTCAAGATCAAAATAGAGAGCAATCACCCTAAGGCTAACACTCATCGTATTTGAATTGCACTTTATTTATAATCCACTTATGTTGATGAATCTGAAATTGTAATATTAATACACCAAATTCTAATATCATAGTTTTACAATTATTAAAACTTAGGGATTGCAGCCTTTGAGCCAATATTTTCTCCCCTTTTTAATGATGACAAAACCTTGATTTTAATTTAGAATTTGTTCAAGGTTAGTCCACATACACATTCTCTCCCTCAATCCATGCATTGGGGTTCAAATGAAAATTTAGTACATATAAGTAACAAAATATATTATTAGATACCGAATTCCTTCAAAATACCACTCACACATCAAGAGGCATTATGCCAAAATTCAATTCTAATGAATTCATAGTACAATCCTTTCAATACAATGTTTCTAATTTACAGTAGACATAATTAGTTATTGAAACATTTTACAGAGAAGTTCAACAAGTGGAAACACTAAGCATTTTCTTAATTTAAAATATCTCAAATTCTACCTAATATTGAGATGCATTCTGTCATAATTCAAATCTTATTCAAAATATTTCATATACTCTTTTTACTTTGCAACATACTTGTTCAAGCATAGCACAAAGCATAAAGCAATAGTAAACTGACATAGTTAATGGTCATTTCCAAACATTCAAAAGTTGTATTTAACCTACACAATCATTTTCAAAAGTTCATAGTTAAATCCTACAAAGATGATGTTTATCAGTAAAAAAAATCCTAAAGCTGGGTTGACTAAATCAACCATTCAACCCATCATAACATAATAGCTAAATCAGTTTAAAGCTTTCTTCTCCCCCTTTTTGTCAGCATCAAATAAAACTAACTAAAGTCTACTGGAGTACTGGAGCTACCATCTTTATGAGATATGGGCTTGCAGTATGTTGGACCGACACATGGGAGGTCTAAGAGGAACAGAAACAGACAGTTGTTGTTTAGGAGAGGAAGCAGGGGACTTACCTGGTGAAGATGTACCTCAAGGTTTAAACAAATAGGCTCACAGAAGATGCTCAGCTTCTTGAAGGTGGTTGTAAATTTTAAAAACTTCTTTTGTAGCGATGGACGTCATTTCTTCAAAATTCAGTACATCGTCTAAAATGTCTTCAAGTTCTTCTGCCTCTTCTAGCATTTGTTTGGCCCTGTTAATTTTAGTTGCAGCAATTGATTTAGTATTTCTCTTATTATGGGTATGAATGCTAATAGGAGAGAGCTTATGTTTTTCCAGCTTTTGGTGATGCAAAGGCCGTGTGCTCACTGCTGGCTTCAGATATATAGGGCTGATTAGGGACCGCTGGTTCTTTAATTACCGGCCCACCCTTGGGAATGGCATTCTCCTTTTACTGAAACATTTTGGCCAAAGCTTGACTTGGGTCAGCTTCCTCATCATCACTACTTGTATCTTCTAGTTGCATAGGCTGTTTTCCTCTTTTCTTATCCATAGAGTGTTTTTCCTTTTTCTGTTTATCGAATTTCACTTTTGTTTCTTCTCATTTTAAGTAGTAGTGAGGACTTGCAATTGGACTTCAGCAAGTTGCTGCTGAAGGTTTTTCAGCTGCTCAGCTAGGGCACTATCCTGAGTTTTTTGATTCTTGGCACTGCTTTTAGATCGTTTTGTTTCCACAGCCTTCCTCTTTACTGATTTCTCAATCCTACCCTTAGAAATTGCAAAGAAATTCTTCCCAATAATAGAGATACATTTAGTAGGTACATAAGCTAAATTTTTAGTGATAAGAGTCCAATATTTGAAAATGGGGGTTAGCAACATACCATAAGGGAAATTTCTATAGCCTTTAGTAATAAATTTAATCATAAAATGGCAGAGATTTACAACCTTCTTTTCAACTAGGCACCACGACAAACATAACTCTATGTCACTCATATAATGCATACTTTCCGATTTGGGTAATAGAAAGTGAGATATAATCTTATGGAGGCCCCTATAAGTTGGATTCATCATTAATGATGTTAGTTCAATTCGTTTAGGCACCATTTTGGGATTTATGAGAGTCTGAGATAGAAATTTAGTAAGATTAAAACCCTTAATTGCTATGCTTTCCCCCTTTGACAAACACTGTCCAGCATTGGGAACTTTAAACAAAGTAGACATTAACTCCATAGTCAGGGTATATACATATTCATTCATTAAAATGGCAATGCAATGGTCATCAACAACTTCCCTGTGATTAAAGAATTCCCTAACTAGTTCCGGATACATTTTCTCCCTAATTCTAAGCATGTCACTCCACTTTTGAAACTCAATGAATCCCAAATCTCTGGAAATTCTAACTCCAAAAATGCACAATCTATAGCCTTTATAATGATGAAATCAGAGGGAAAAGGTATTACCAAATTCACATTTTCCCTGGGCGAAGAGGTTTCACCAAATTGAGTTGCTGATTTCAAAATTTCAGGTTCACTGTTCTCCTAAGATTTATTCTGAGGTTTATTAATGCCTTTATTTGAATTCTCAAAGATGACATCATTCTCACTTTTTGTAGAATCACTACTGGATTGTTCTTCCGAGGATGATTCTAGAATCGAGATGCGAATTAGGTTAGGGTTATATTTTGTGAGTGTGAGTTGAGAATCAGAATCTCGAGGTGGAAGACGAGAGGATGGTCTGCAAACTTGAGATTTTGTTCTTGGCATGGCGAAACTCCACTAACGATTTGAGACTGACGATATGAGTGAAGCAGAAATCGTGGGTTACAAGGTGGAGAAACGATTTTGGGGCAGTTGAAGTTGCTGAGGAGATATAGATTTGAGAGAAATGGTTTTTGAGATTTAAGGGTATCATAAGGAAAATTGTTTTGCACGAGGTATAATTAATTTTAAGAGAGAGAAGACTAACATTAGTTGGTGATAGTTTTGAAAATGAAGAAATTTGGTTCAAGTTTCAAAAAATTGAGCATATATAATTACATTTCACAAATTTTAAAATATTAAATCATACTTATCTAAATTGTTTAAAATATTTATCAGAAATAACATTTTTAAAGATCCTTACCAACAAATACAAATTTTATCAATTCAACATATGAATTTCCATATTATTATCACTACCGAGTATTAAACAGTCCAGTATGCTAACAATATTCTAATGGTTATCTAATTTATCAGATGCAATTTTAACTGTCTAATAAAGAAATCAAATCAAACTTCCATATCTCATGCATGATTAAATCATGAATAAATTTTGAATAGATTGAATTCGTACCTTAGGTGTTGATAATCATTTTGGATCATTATCCATACCAAGATTCCTCTTAATCTTACAAAATCTTTCTTCATTTAGAGGCTTTATGAATATGTCTGCTATTGATCATCTGTTGGCATGAATTCCAAACTTATGTTTCCTTTTTAAACATGGTCACGAATGAAATGGTGCCTCACTTCAATGTGCTTTGTTCTTGAGTGTTGAACGAGATTTTTAGTGATATTGATGGCACTTGTGAGGAATAGCACCATACATTATTCCATAATCTTCCATTTGCTATTTAATCCATAATATTTGAGCAACACAGCTGCTTACAGCTATATACTCGGCTTCAGCAGTAGACAAAGCTACTAATGCTTGCTCCCTACTAAACCAAGTTATAATGGCTTAACCAAGAAAATGGCATGCTCCTAAAGTGCTTTTTCTGTCAATTCTACACCCACCAAAGTCTGAATCAGTGTAATCCAGCAGCTCCATTGATGTTCCTTTTATATACCAAACCCCTAAATCTTGTGTCCTATTCAAGTATCTTAAGATTCTTTTGACTGCACTTAGATGAAACTCTTTAGGAGCTGATTGAAATCTTGCACATAGATACACTACAAATTGGATATCTGGTCTGCTAGCAGTCAAATAGAGCAATGAACCAATCACTCATCTATATAACCTTTCTTTGATATTTTTTTCCTTTCTCATTTGTATCCAATTTCAAGGTAGTACTCATAAGAGTTTTGGCAGTCTTTAATTTCTCCATTTTGAACTTTTTCAATAGCTCTCTTGCATATTTGCTTTAGTTAATGAATATGCCATCCTTGTATTGTTTTATTTGCAGCCCCAAGAAGAAAGTGAGTTCACCCATTAGGCTCATTTTAAATTCCTGCCTCATACAATGAACAAATTCCTTGCAAAAAGAAGAATTAGTTGATCCAAAAACAATATCATCAACATATATTTGTACTATAAGTATGTCATGTGATTTATGTTTAATGAACAATGTTGTGTTAACTTTTCCTCTATTAAATCCATTATCAATAAAAAATTTACTCAATCTTTCATACCAAGCTCTTGCTGCTTACTTTAAACCATAAAGTGCTTTTGAGAGTTTATACACATAATTGGGTAGATTATGATCCTCAAATCTAGGTGGTTAAGCAACATATACTTCCTTATTCAACAAACCATTTAAGAATGCACTCTTAACATCCATTTGATAGAGCATGAAATCTTTAAAACATGCAAATGCACATAGAATTCTAATTGCTTTAAGCCTAGCTACAGGTGCAAATGTTTCATCAAAATCAATTCCTTCTTCTTGATTGTAGCCTTGAGCCACAATCCTAGCTTTATTTGTAATTATATGTCCATATTCATCTAATTTATTCCTAAACACCCATTTAGTGCCAATTATTGAATGATTCTTAAGTCTAGGAACTAGCTTCCAAACTGATTTAATTCATCTTGCATAGCAAGAATCTAGTTATCATCAGTTTGAGCTTCTTAAAAGTTTTTCGGCTCAACTTGAGATACAAAAGCATAATTACCGAAATACTCCCTTAATTTGCTTCTTGTGAATCTTTCATTTGAGGGACTGCCAATTATGTTTTCTAGAGGATGATTTTTGCAGTATCTCCATTCTTTTGGTAGATTGGTATGCTATTGAATTTGTTGGAGTTCTAATTATTGTTTTGTTTCAGTCTGAGTATTCTAATGGTATTCTAATTATGCATGCACATCTTTAGGTGATTCTCCTTCTTCAATTCTGATTTCAGCATCATTTTTCTCCTCACTTTCATCTTCCATTCCTGCATTAATATCAGAAAAATACCTTTCTCTAGTGTAGTTATCAATTTTATCAAATTTTACATTAATTGATTCCTCAACACATAAACTTCTTTAATTAAAAACTCTATAAGCTTTACTATACATTGAATATCCAAGAAATATTCCATCATCACTTTTTGAGTCGAATTTACCTGAATTACCTTTGTCATTTAGGATGTAGCATAGGCATCTAAAGACATGAAAGTGGCTAATATTTGGCTTTCTTTGCTTCCAAAGTTCGTATGGTGTTTTGTTAAGTATAGGCTTGATTAATGCACGATTTAGGGTGTAGCATGATGTGTTTACAGCCTTTGCCCAGAAATATTTTGGCAAGTTATAATTATGCAACATAGTTCTTGCCATTTCTTGTAAAGTTCTATTCTTTCTACCACTCCATTTTGTTGTGGAGTTCTAGGTGCTAAAAAATTGTGAGTGATTCTATTGCTGCTATAAAATTCCTCAAATTGCTTGTTCTCAAACTCACCTCCATGATCACTCCTCAAGCTAATGATTAAATACCCCTTCTCATTATGTAATTTTTTACATAACTTCTCTAAGCATTCAAAAGCTTCATTTTTATGTGCTAAAAACAGCACCCATGAGAACTTTGAATAATCATCTACAATAATAAAGGTGTATGCTTTTCCTCTAAGACTTAATGGAGTGATTGGACCGAATAGATCAACATGAAGTAGCTCTAATGATCTCTTCGTAGATAAATCCTTTTTAGACTTAAATGAAATTCTTGTTTGCTTATGCTATTGACATGCCTTGCATATATACTATTTTTCATATCTTAATTTAGGCAATCCAATTACAAGGTCCTTTTTGGACAATTTCTTGAGTTGATGCATGCTGACGTGTCCTAATTTTCTGTGCCATAGCTTGCTTTCATCATCCTTTGATAATAAAACATGTAGTTTCATGATTTTTTTATTTCTTTTAGATCAACCATATAGATATTTCCTCCTTTTTTTCCAATTATGATTAATTGATTTGAGGTTGTCTCTTCAACTCTATATGTTTTAGCTTCAAAGATAACTCTTCTACCTTTATCACAAAGCTGACTTATGCTTAACAAGTTGTACTTCAATCCTTTAACCAAACAAACATCTTCAATTTCAGGATTTCCACCAATTGTACCTTTTCTAATTATCTTTCCCTTGCTTTATCCCTAAAGGTAACATAACCATCACTATTAGAATTAGTTTGCTGAATTTAGTTTTATCCCATGTCATATGTCTAGAGCAACTACTGTCTAAATACCATTTGTTCAAGCTTGAGGTGCTCGTAAAACATACCTACAAAAGAAAATCAATTTGATTTAGGTACCCATCTTAATATGGGTCTTTGGTTGTTAGTTGAGGTGGATGAAGCATTCAAATGTTTGTGATTTGTTTGCAAAGGATATTTTCCTTTTACAACCCAAATCTTTTTAGCACTAGTATCTTTTCTCAAAAAGCAATATTCAGATGTATGTCCCTTTTATTGCAATAATAGCATGTAATATGTGGAAAGACATGTGAAACTATTTTATCAAAATAAGCATCATCTTTCACATAATGCACACAACCATTCATAACAACTCTTCTTTTCTGACCAAACCGAATAGCTCTTGTTTCATGATACATAATCTCCTCATATAACACATCCTTATCATATCTCAGCTTTTCAATTTCCTTCTTCAATTGATTAACTTTTTCATGCAGTGATACATTTTCTCTTGCTACATTATTATAGAGATTAACAGCTTTACGCTCATTCTATGCATTTATCCACTTCCTTTATATAATTATCATGTGTATTTTTAAGATCATCATACATATTATTCAAAACATCATACTTTTTCTTTAATCTACCATATTTATAATGGTGCTCTTCAAAATATCTCAACAAATCATCATCACAAGAAGAGTTAGAGTCGTTTACCTCAGAGTTTTAAGCTCCAATTTTTCAGTTTGGACAACATCAGTTACTTTCTCCATCAACGCCATATGAGCTGTTTTGTTTTCACCAGAATCAGATGAACTTGAACTTGATTCTTCATTATTACTCCAAGCTGCAATCATAACATGTTTCTTGTATTTCTTCCCTTTCTGTTTCAGTTTTGGACACTTAGATTTTATATGTCTAGGTTGGTTGCATATCATTACTACTATGAGTTTTCTGATAGGTTTCTGATTTTTTGGGTTTGCTCTTTTGCTTGTAATTTTTGTATAACTTTTTCCTTCCTTTTCTCAACATTCTTCTAAACCTTCTCGCTATCATAGCTAGCTCTTCATCACTTGAGAGTGAGCTGCTGCTCTCACTTGAAGAAGCTTTAAGTGCAATCCCTTTTTCTTTGTATCTATATCAGCAATTTGACTTTTGATTAGCATCTTGTGTGATAATAAAGAGCCAATTACCTCATTATATGACAGATTCCGAATGTTCTTATCTAGCAAAATTGCAACTTTAGACTCTTATCTTAATATTAGTGATCTTAAGAACTTCTTGATTTGATGCACTTTACTGATGGGTTCACCAAGAGCTTTACGAGCATTTATGATGTTCACAAATCTATCACTAGTTTTGGATATGGTTTCATTTTGCTTCATTCTAAATGTTTCATAATCATTCATCACAATATGAAGCCTTGAATCTTTAACTTCATCAGTTCCTTCATAAGTTGTTTCCAGCTTATCCCATATTTGCTTTGTTGTATCACATCTGGATGAAGGGTTATGAGCATGTATCACATACATATTACGCAGTGGAAAATAAAATTTTCAAAACCCGAATCAAAGGATTTTCATGTGCCAATTAAAACTAATTTAACAAAAGAAAATTCAGAATTTATACCTTTATAATTTCTTGATTTTTCTTCAACTTCT